>JAQGBW010001390.1:0-26570 GCA_034698625.1 Julus scanicus
CCCCCCCCCCCCCCCCCCCCAAGTCCAGACAGTTAAATAACTTGGAACTTACGATGACAAGTTTGAGAAAAGCGTCGTCCTTGAGATCCTTAACTGGTTTGTTTTTTAAATACTTCATAGTGTAACATGGGTGGTGCTCATCTATTTCTTTGGCACCTTTCTTGGTAGCCTTGACATTTATTTTAGCTCGTTCGAAGAAGGTGGTTCGAATGCACTGACGGATAAGTGGCTCCTTGGCGATCTGCGTTGCGACCATGAAACGGGCAGCCTTCAGCACTTCCTCTGCAGTGGGGAATTTTCTGAAATAAAACAAATATGGCGTTAGTCAAGAAGTGCAGAAGGACACGTGAGAAAGAGGTTCTTCGACCAGAAAGTACTTACTCGTTGATGTACTCTTCAGCCGCTTCCAGGGGCGCAACAGGATACTGATCCACCTCGTGCCTTTGGTAGTTGTCTCTTAAGTTTTCACCCAACTGCTGCGGTGTCAGGCCAAACTTTTTGGTAAATCCGACTGAATAAAAAATTCAGGCATAATTTACAAAAACGGTTAAAAGTTTGTTATTTACAGTAGAACCTCGGTTTACGAACTAAGAGTTAAAGAGGAGATTCAAAAGTATATGTTCATACCTAGTCCAGCCCTCCTGCACAGTGCATATCCGTCCACCCTACTGGCTTGCTTGACTCGCTCCTCAGCTGCCCCATCCTCTTCCTTTTCCTCCTCGCCCTCGGGTTCCTCGTTCTCGCCATTTTCGTCTACATTTTTACGCTGTTGTTTGCGCATCTCCCGCTCCTCCTGCCGTTTCTTTTGCAATGCCTCCTGCATGCGCGGCACATCATGCCCATAATACAGCGTGAAGTGGTAGTAGGCGTCCTTCAGCTCCTCGAAGGATTGTACCCCCTTCAGACGTTCCATGTCCTCGTCAGTGAGCACGCGGACCTCGTCCGACAGCGGCTTGTCCGGTTCGCGCAAGATCTCATCGCACTGGAACTGCTGCATCTTCTGAAAGAGTCTCAGCAGGTTGTTCTTGCGGGTGGCTAGCTGGCACCACTTTTCGTCCCAAAGATATACCTTCCAAAGGTCGTTGATGTTCAGCTCTGGCTCCACATACTCTTTGCGGTAGAAGGCAATGAAAGGCACCTCAAACTGCTGGTTACGCATGAAGTTAAGGGCTTCACGGATTTTGTTCACCATGTTCAGCCGTTTCTTGTCTTCCTCAAAGTTAATCACTGTCTCTTTGGGAGGTGGCGGCACCGACCTAATGAGAAACAGTAATAAAAAATGTACATCAATAACACGAGAACTTTGCCATTCTCTCCCAATATCGACATGTCAGTTGTCAGATAATCACTTAATGGGGCTTTTCATTGGTGTACAAACGCCATTAGACTATCTTTAAAATAGTTTATCAAACTGTTCATGCACAAAACTTATGGGCATAAACAAGGAAATTAAAGTATGTGTACTTCTTCACATACCTGTCAACTGTTCCAGAGGTGGCTCCACCAACCGGTACATCCGTCTCGGCATCCCAATCCTCGGTGGACGTCATACCTGGCTCTGGATCCACTTTCGGCTTGGCGGCCACTTTGATAGTCTTCGCCTCTCCATCGTCACTTGCAGGCTCATCCCAGTTGTCGTCGACATCGTCACTGGGCTTTTCCACTGCTTCGGCGGCCTTGCTCTCGGCATCCCAATCCTCGCCACTCTTGAGCTCAGAATCCCAGTCTTCGGTGCCCTTGATTTCAGCATCCCAGTCCTCACCACCGCTCTTGGCAGCGGCCGGAGTCGAACTGATCTCAGCATCCCAGTCTTCGGCACCATCGGCAGCAGCAGCAGGTTTGGTATCAGTGATTTCAGAGTCCCAATCCTCGGCACCGCCATCTCCCTTTGCCGCCTGATCCCCCTTGGCCGTTTCAGTCTTACTGGAGTTCCAGAAATCAGCATCTGATGCTGCCTCTTTTTCTTTAGCCTTTATTTCAGTTTCCTACAGAAGGAATGCATCCATCAGTAACTGATTACTGACAACTTGTATAAAATTTTGCATTGTTTTGCATATTTTTCATAAAAAAAAGCAACTCAGTTAATTGTTGTATAATCGCCAATAAGATAGTTCTCTTAAAATAAAGGCCTTGCAGATTGCCATCTTATCATTTGAGTGAAAATTCTACCGCTTTTTAACTGAGTTGCTTTTTTTTTATGAAAAATATTTGGAAAGATTGAAGATTTCCCAAATCATCCCCCCCAAAATATACAGGAAAGTAACTAACTTGAACTGAAATTGTAGGTGAGCAAAATGCATGCTTATATATCCACTCTGCCTCTTCTTGAAGCTCCGATTCCTCAGCTGATGTTACAGGAACACCACGAAGCTGTAAAAATTGCATAAATGAAATAAATAAAACCTTCGTAAATTTCCCATTTTCAAAGAGGAAGAAAAAAAAATGCTTTCTGACAACTATGAGAATTTGAATTGAATTTAACAAACATTTAGAAGGGGTTTTGAAACACATGAGTTTAAATGTCAACTTTATAAGTTTTGTTTCCATCTTCGTTAAATTACTCGAGGAAATTTTCAATTTCAAATTCAAAGATTTTTTGTTAATGATTAACGAATAAAGAATCATTTTTACCATTACTTAACATCGTTATCTCTTTAGTCACAATAGCATTAGATTGTACATTATAAGAAATTATCAAATTTACCTGGAATCGTTCTGGCACATCCGTAATTCTGATCTCGTTGTCTTTATCAGTGAAATGGCCCCGCTCGAGTTCACTGGGCTCGTACACCTCGAATATGCTCTTTCTGGTGTGTTTTTTCCTGGGAGCTTTCTTAGCTCTACGCCGTGCTGCAATTTCCTCTTCGTACTGTGCGATAGGTGGGGAAATGATAAGTGAGAATGTGCAATAGCAATTAAAATAATCCTCCAATTTCAGAACCCATGAGCACTTACATCAAGCTCCTCTTCGACCTCTTCTTCGTAATCTTCGCCATAAGCCTCAAACTCGTTAAAATCAAAGTCTACACCAAAAATATCCTGAGCTTGTTGCAGAGAACTAAAATAAAAGAGACACATTGATCATAATTCGAAACAGCAAATTTGACAATCCTGATAACACATCTTAAAGAGTCCCATTGTCATTTTAGCATTTGGGGAATTTCAGAACAAATACTTACGCATCAGTAAAACGAGGTCGCTTCCGCTTTCCTTTGGTGATAGGAAGCCCTTCGTCGTCCACAATGAAATCATCTTCATCTGTTAAAAAAGGAAAAGGAAGAAAACGTTAATTCTGCAGGTCAATAAGCCCAATCACAAAAAATGTGTTAAACACACGCACCTGAATATTCTCCCTCGTCGGCCTCTTCTGCTTCATCAAGCTCATCTGCCTCCTCCCGGGCATGTAAAGCAGGAGCACCGCCTTCTTCCTCGTAACCTTCAAAAAGCTCGTTCGCGATGGCTTCACGGTCATCAGCTTGCATGCCATCTCCATTTTCGTCCTCGTCGCTCTCATCATCTCCCAGTTGTTGCACACGTCGAAATTTTTTCTGTAAAAAAAACAATTAAGCACAAGTTAGTGGATAACATATTTCCAAAGCAACAATCTATAAAACACACAAAAAATTAGTATTTACCCGCTGCAATTTGACGCCAAGATTCTCCTCAATCAGGTCATAGTCTTCATCTTCCAACCTGTCGTCGAAGTCATCCTCATCTCGTTTACGACGTTTCCCTATCACAGAGTCATTGTCAGATTCCTCATCATCTATGTCATTGTCATCGATCAGGTCTTTCATCTCCTCTGCTAGGCGCTCATCATCTGTACAGTCAAAGAAAATAAATTATAAAAAGAGAATGTGTATGCTAAGCCAAAAAAATCTCAATGATACGCTACAAAAAATGACACTGCTGACACTGGACATGAAAAGACTACAAGCCGATAGGCATTCGAGTGGAAAATAGGCTTTTGACAGACAGTTTTGGTCTGCTTTGACATAGCATTGAAAACTAATTACAGATGAATTCCGGTCAGATCTGGGCTACATTTTTTAAGTTTATTTGTCACAATATTATGGTAAAATAATTTTGTTTTTTTGCTGATCCAACAATTAACATACATGATTTATGTAAGAAAGGTGCCACGCTTTGCAGATAGCAATCATTAATATAATGGTTACTTTCATCATAGAAAAGCTTCTGGGAACTGTTTAAGTCTGTAAACATAAGTTTATTTTAAAAAAGCTTACAAAAGGAAACATCAGTAAAAGATTCAATGGCCAGACAATTTTTTTACATATAGCATGAAATGACTTCTTCAAAGCAGCTGAAAAGTTATCACTAATAGGCATTTGAGAAATGCCAATAGGCTAACAGTAAGAATTGACAGTTTGGAACTTAAGAAAAGGACTTTCTTACCATCTTCTTCGTCTTCTTCATCCTCCTCCTCCCGCTTGATCTTTTTTAGTCGTTTTTTCTGAGCAGGGTTAAGATCCTCCTCTTCCTCTTCCTCTTCAGACTCCTCAGCCTCGCTGTCAATGTAATCAGCCATTCTGTTCAGTAAGCTTAACTATCACGATGGTATTACACGAGCCTTTCCAGATCTCTGCAAAAAACAACAAATATTCATAGAAAAATTAAACAGCAGAACTAATATGGAACATTACACTGGGCTTAGATTCACAGCGCACAATACCATGGCAGCAGATCATTTGAACAACTTTCATATGCTTGAACTAAAATTATGACAACTTAAGGGTTCCAAGAGGGATTCTATGCAAGAGTTATGGGGATCACACTAAATCACAGAGAGGTGCGCACAACGGATTAATATCCTAAGCTAATACATATGCTCAACGTGAAAATGATACACCTGCATTTAATGACTGTACGCAGGCGAAAATCTATTTTTATAAGAAAATACCGTTTAGATGGCAATAAAAATGAAATACGTATTTACTTACATATCAAATTACAAGAATAAACGCCAGGCGATTCTCCTGATTTAATAAAAATTCAATCTAACAATGATCACTTAGTCGCTGAGTTGAATTGAATAATTCAAGTCTTTATATTTACTACAGAACTTTTTGGCTACTTTTCACCAGGTGCTTTATTTGCATGCAAATGTTCATATCCCAAATAGGTGAACCTTACAAAACTTCTTAGATTTTAAGCTGTATAATTTAATTTTCAAGATTTGATTTTCTGGATGGCATTTTGAGTTGGGAAAAGCGTTATGCTACCACATAAAACAACCAATAATGGAATGTGAAACCCATTATCAAAACAAGAAAACATGCATTAATCAATGAATAAAAACTTATTCCTAAAGTATGTATGTCTGTCTGTTTTGGTAGTTTTTAACGTAGGCCTATTTCTGCAACTAAGGCTAAATACCAACGGCAGGGAATGAGCCTTCAACACTACCTGGGAAATTAGCCTACGAGGATGGGGGGACTTCCACCCCCTCTCGAGGGGTCTTTCAGGTGCTACAATCCACACCGGACCTCGGTTTAAACTCTCATCCGAAAGAATCGCCACTTAAAGAATTTCTCCCATCCGTAAAATTCCCACCGACCTTGACTTGGGAGCAAACCCAGCATCTTAGGATCGAGAGGCAAGCACATTTACCCACTCTGGCGTCAGCTAAAGTATGTATGAAAAACTGTAGCTTATCAAAAAACTGGTTCACAAATGGGAGGAACATGCCTGGACCGAGAGTACTTTGGCTCACTATAGGAACAAAACAAGGATTGGGAAGGAAACCTATGATAATTCATATGGGAGAGCTTTATTGTTCAGAGCAAAGGAGCGCTCGCTCGAGACCAACCAAAGGCTTGTAAAGTTCCGATCCATCACCGAAACGTGGAATCTATGTGGGGATGGAACTGAAGATCTGCAGCATGTGTTGAATACATGCTCAGCCTTAGAGGGACACAGGACCTGACATGGAAACAGGCTCTATGGAAGAGTGGTTGGGCATATCTGAACAAGTTCCTGCTAACAAGGTGATGGGCTTTAATACAAAAAAGCAATAGCGTGGAGATGAGGCAGTACAGTTTTGCAATGAAGTAGCTCACCCGCACGAAGTTTTCCCTGCAATGGCTACGGTTAGGCCTCATATAGGACGGTCCGTCATAAAAGATATGCTAAAATTCAATTCAGTTAGAATTACGTACTGAGATGTACAAACTACCGGTCTGGTACACGGAATGACACTAAAAAATTGTAATCCCTGTACTGTTTGAAACAGATGTAAATAAGAGATGTAATATCCTCGTTGCAAAGGTTTACCAGCACGCACTAGGAGATTGAGGTCATCGGACAAAGGGCCAAAAGGACAATGTAAATTGGGCGACTTTTAAACCTAATAGTAGAATTTGGTATTCCACGCCGCCATGTTGACCGCTTTGCCATTAGTCTTTCAATGGCTGGTGGCGTTTAACTTATAAATGAAAACCTTTTAGCCTTACTTAAGTATCATTTTAGCATCGGAACGTGTAGACAATTATCAAGGAATATACAATGGTTTACAGCATATTAAGAAGAAGATACAAACTACGACGGAATACCCAACAAGAACATTAGGCCTACCTGTCGATCCAAGCAAACAATATTGATTTTAAGTCTACTTATACAATATAAAGGCAGAAATAACACATACCTGGCAACCAGGTATCAACGTGCCTGCCAAATATTTAAAAACTGCAGCGAAAACGGCATGAAAACTGAAAATGTCAGCTTCCTGCCTCTCAAAAACAACCAAAGACGCAAATAACTTGGTACACAATCAAATGAAAACAGAAAATGGCGGCTGCGACACGCATCCCGCAGAAACAAAATCACGATGTTCTCATTAGTCAGTTTATTTATACATCAAAACAAAACAAATAATACCTATATCTAAAATTTGTGGCTATATTATGAGCAAATATTTTTCCTTTTAATAATAGTATGAATCTAAAACCAACCTCGTAATCTAACCAATCCTAACCAACATTATATGCACGGCTATAGGGCTCCGTACGATGGGATAATATAGGCGCCAATTTTAAACATACAGGGGAGCCTCGGTTTAGGTACTTAATCCGTTCCTTGGCCCTATTCGTGAACCGAATCAATTTTTACCATTGCAACATTTTTTATTTTTTTAACATATCATGGCTTCATGTGTGGAAATAATACCTACAAAAAGGAAGTCGTGGGATTAGTTAAAAAGTTGTGTGTTATGAGTGAGCAAAGAAAGAAAAAGACTTTGGGCACCATGGCTAAAAATTACATTTCAGAGACCTAATAAAGGCAAAAATTGAACCTTAACTCACACGTACAATGAATATCCATAATGGATTTTCATATTTGTAGCGCTAGAGCATACTGAAGAACTGCGATTTTTTGGCTCCCATGCACCCCTACAACCCGTAAAATATACATGTTATAATCTAAAAGTATGATGTCGCCCATTCCTGTGACTTCTAAGTGAAAATTCTCATACAGTCCCATAGCAAAATCGCATGAGACGCTATGGAGAAAAATACCTTTTTTGCGCATAATAACAAAACTCTTACATTTATAAGCTGCAATAGGCCTACATTATTTATCAACATACTTATCATTAAGTCATTATGCTGTAAATACATTTTCATGGTAAATTTCTAAAAGTATTATCATGAAATACAGTTCATCCTTGATAATGGGACCATTGGATATTACGACCAAATGAACAATAATACATATAAACACATTAAGTTAAGCCAGACAAAAAGTATTAGCAAAGATATTTATATCACATTAAAGTACATTTATTTTGCCCTACCTAATATGTGACGGCACATTACTCGCCGTGAGCCGAGTCGAAGTTCATTTGCACATCATCTGTCTGTTTAGCTCTACGGGCCACAATTGTTGGTATAGAAATTTGTAGGGCAGCCTCGTCAGACAGCCGGGAATTGCTATAAACTGTTGTCAGAGGTCCCTCTGACGTGATAAACCTGTTCTGTAGATCACATATGTTTACGAAACCTTACATTGAATTACATAAATAAAATGAGAAATTTGAAACCCATCTTCAACATCTCGCCAATCTAGGCCCCACTTCAAAGTTGAGGATTCAATATTTTCAAATGATAACTTTGATGCTGAAAATTATTGAATTTGAGCAGGTTGGCAATTGGAAACTACACCTTCAAGTCATACATGTCATGCTACCATGTTCCCATGCCAGCAGGAACTATCTATGTTATATATGCCAAGTGCACGCATATATACTTGCAAGATATGCTCACACTAGAGAACTCCATGCCACCTGATGAATTTCAAGCATTCACTTCAATAGGGGGTTTCATTATTTGATGTAGTCACAAATGCTGGTTTGGAACATGGAGTAATATGTGTATTGAACAGCAGCTCATGAAGCACATGAAGGTTGAAGGAGGGCTGAGTAGAACACATGGATTCAGCAAAGGCATCTTGGCAAAATGGATGCTAGGAATGAGCTTGCTCCAGCATGTTGCAAACATGATTGAGGATTTCTGTGGTGTGATGACATAAGAGTAAATCTTGCCAACAATTGTATGAAAATGATGTTGGAATGGCTTCATCAACACCCACCTTTCCCAGACACATCAAAACTAATAACAATCAGCAGTATGCTTGTGGGAGGACATGATATCAATTGCTACTTGTCCAGAGAGGTGGGGACCAAAGGCAGCAAAGGTATTGTTGGCAGTTACTTCAAAGCCATCAAGTTTGAACGGACCGACCAAGTGCTGTCCCTCGCCACTATCAGATCATCTAATAAATCGTAAATATACATAGCACTGATGAGAGATGGGCAGGTGTGAGGGGTTGTTTTGGCTGTATAAGGTGCAGAAGGCATTTTTAGTAATTTTTACTTTGCCTTCTCCCCCTTATGAGAAAATTGAATATTATAGAGACGTCTCTTATAGAAACGGTAACATAATTTCACGTGGTATAAAGGTTTTTGTTGATAACATGTGTATTTTACGAATTATAGGGGCTGGGAGTGGCCAAAAAATCACTGTTTATCAATGCGCTCTAGAGTGGAAACCTGCAAGTTAGAAAATCAAAGTTGACTAGTGCATTATGTAGTAAATTTTGTCTACTTTAATTTAGCATAGAATGGTCATCTACAAAAAACGCATAGTTTTCAAGATATAAGCAAAAATTTTAAAAAAGTGCGAAAATGTTCAGTTTTTTTTGCGTTTTTTGCTGTGAAGCTTACCTCCTACAAGGCAGCAGACCAGAGATTCGGATTCAGCACCCCGAAAAACATATGGAACCGTTGAGAAAAAAACTTTACCTATTTTGTTTTGGAATTAGATTTCAATCTGATTTAGGCTTCACTGTATACTAACAAAGAATTTTAAAACACCTTATACAAAAACTAACTTATCATATCAGAATTTTAAAAAAACCACAAGAACAGGTTTGGACGGTAATGCTTTGAGAATTTTGAAAAGAAACCTCATGTATTAGTATATGTTGTTGCGTCGACATATCAAGGTTGACTAATTAGTCAGCTTAATTATATAAGCATATATACATATATAACAAGCGATTTTGTTCGTTAGTTGCAGAACTTTGTTAACAATAGCCCTCTTTTCTGGCCCTTGTGACTTCTGTTAGCATGTGTTTCATATGCTGTAGGGTGAAATAAGCCACATAATACAATGCGTTAAGGGCGTCTGGTACCCTATAAGTATTTCAATGGGTAAAATTTGCACTTCACCCAATTTTCAAAATAAAAAAGTTTCAATAAAATTAAAAATGTATACACATTCTTTAAGACGTTTCCAAGGTCTTATTACATTTATTTGTTTATTTAAATTGTTAATTTTTATTAAAATAACAAAAAGGTCGAATAATATTCGTAGTTCGCTCCATTATTTAACAGGTGGCGCTCGTGATTTTTAAGCTCCAAATTCAAATTTAAACTTAAAATTTGTTATTTTAATAAAAACTAACAATTTAAATCGAAAAATAAATATAACAAGACCTTGTATACGTCTTAAAGAATGTGTATACATTTTTAGTTTTATTGAAACTTTTTTATTTTGAAAATTGGGTGAAGTGCAAATTTTACCATTGAAATACATAGGGTACCAAACCCCCTTGAGTATCTGTACATTATAAACTTAGAAAAAGCCTTTTTAATGAAATCACTGGTGCCCATTTGAGCATGGGCCCAGACGGCATTTGTCCATTTGCCGCCATGTTAAATCCGGCACTGCCCGGGCCCCTAAAAATCGTTGGCCTGGGTATTTCCCCGCCTTTTTTTCAGGCCTGTTTTTATGATGGCTGCCAAGGATTAGTCTGATTTAGGCTTCACTGTATACTAAAATGAATTTTAAAACACCTTACAAAAACTAACTTATCATATCAGAATTTTTTTTTTTAAAAAAAAACACAAGAACAGGTTTGGACGGGAATTGCTTTGAAAATTTTGAAAAGAAACCTAATGTATTATGTTAATCTGCGTCGACATGTCAAGGTTGACTAATTAGTCAGCTTAATTACATATGCACATGTATAACAAGCGATTTTGTTCGTTAAGTTGCAGAACTTTGTTAACAATAGCAGTGACTGCAAGAAAAGCATGAACGCACTAACCAGACTGGAGATTTGGGATTATGTCGTTTGTGGCACATTTGTTGTTTTGTCATCCATGGTTGGCATTTACCATTCGATCAAAGCACGGCGCTTGACCGATGTCAACGCCTTTTTGATCAGCAGTTCGGATATTGGGCTATTTCCGATTATCTTTTCGGCAGTGGCTTCCCAACTCTCAGCAATTGGAATTCTTGGGATTCCGTCTGAAGTCTACCAGCACGGAATCGGATATGCTGGGACCGTTCTCGGTATTCTTGCACTTATTCCCATTGGAATGTATCTTTATTTACCTGTATTTCACGGTTTGAAAACTAAGAGCATTTACCAGGTAAGTTGTTTCCCCTCTTCCTGCTGCAGTACAGAGCAACTTCCCTATGATATATACGTATCCACCAAAAGAACTATAAACGTAAACAACAAAAATACACAAAAAACACTAAAACATTGTTTTCAGCATGTTTTTCCAAACATGTGTGGCAAATTCCTTTGATCCGGACCGCCTCTCGAGCAATCGCTAAGACACATAAAAAAACATCAAAATGTGGGAGAAAAACATATGTTTCCCCCACATTGTTCGCAAACACTTCTGGACACATCAATGTTTGTAAGTGTATGTTTGTTGTGTTTGTTTTTGGTGTGGTTAGTTTCTTTTGGTGGATACCCACCTTATCAGTTCCACAAATAATGAATTTTCTTCCATCAAGTACTTCGAATTTCGATTCAGCCGCAATGTCAGATTTGGTGCCGCATTAACCGACATTATTGGCCGGGTAAGTAATAATACGAATTACACAAGCTTAAACAACTACGAGTGGAGGTTGAAATGTGTTGCATATTCGTTTATTAAATAAAAATAATATTAAAAATTGTTTAAAATAAATTTATAAATCAGCAAGGTACTGATCGTGTCATTTTTCACGTTAAAATAGTAGATTTTATAAAATTAAATTATTATTTGAATTTTTACACTCACAACTTGCCTATCTCATGTTGCCACCTGCTAGCAGTGTGTGCAAAATAACGGACATTTTTCAAACTTGTATATTAATTTTAAAAAATCTACCATTTGAAAGTGAAAAGTAACAATAATGAGGCTCTTGCTGATCCATCAAGCCACCCAAAACAATTCTCACCCCCACCCAAACCTCCCTCATTCAACTGTGAGTATTTTCGCAAACCCGACCCATTGAAAAGGATAGGGTTGTGATCCCTCTTAAGTTTCTCAATTAGCATTTGTAGCCACTATATAGAAATTTCTAACTTTCACGTAGAAAAATGTGAATGCATGTTGAATTTTAATTGTAAATAAACAGTAACACATGTATTTGTTTATTTGTTCTACAAATATTTTAGTTATTACATGCATCAATTTCAGTATATGCCCCCGCAGTGGCTCTCAATCAAGGTTGGTCTATTTTATAATATATGTAAATAGATATGTATATATTTAATGGCAATGTCCAAATGCAAACTCGGCATTGAAAAGAAATAAACCTGAAGGTGCGTTTCCACTTGAGATTAACTCTCGCGAATTTCCCAAACTTAACTTTAAACGTTAAAAAAACTCTTAAATATAAGCATTTCGATAGCTGGTCTCAAAATTCGTACATGGTTCGTACATGGTTCGCACGTGCAATTTGTGCACGACTGCACGTGCTACATTGAGAACAGCATCTCGAGAGTTTCTCTCACGTGGAACCACACCTTAATAAATGAAATTTACAAAACTCGTACTTTTCAATTTGCAACAAAGTTACTGGGCTGCATGTTTGGACATCCGTTGTATTAATTGGATTCATCTGTTCAGGATACACTTCTTTGGTTTGTCCAATATACTCTATAAATTTAGTAAATAAAAAAACTACACACCAATACAAAATCAATGTGACTTATTTAAACGGTTGCAATGTAGGGTGGCATCAAAGCAATAATTTGGACAGACGTATGCCAACTTTTTGTAATGGTGACTACAGTAGTGATTGTTCTAGTAAAGAGTTCCTCTGACTTTGGAGGATTTGGGGAGGTTTGGCAACGCAACATAGATGGCAGAAGGATCAATATTGTAACGTAAGAGTCACCAAGTTCCATAAAACATTTCGTGCCAAAGAACCTTTCTAAGAAAGGGACGTTATTCCAATATTTTCAGTTTAATACCTGAATGTAATTTATTGGTTACTGTTAATGAGAACTAATTATGCATTAGCATTTTTGTGATCACACCACTGCCATCATCAACTACAACACGATTAATATTATTTCAGAGATAAGGACTCCCTTTACACCCCATGGAATACAATATTTGCTGGTGCCATATCTTTTATGCCAGTTCTAATAACAAGTCAAATGCTAATGCAGCGATATATGTCAAAAGGAGATTTAAAGAGCGCTCGCTTGTGAGTCTTTGGAATTTTAAGTTTTATGTCAAGTTTTCAAAACAAAATAGTACTTAAGAAATTCTTTCTTAAATTTCTGACACAGATCTTTCAGTGGATGCTGCATTGGATATGGTTTATGTACAGTGTTCAACAGCGTGGCAGGTTTATTTTTGTATGCCAAATATCACGACTGTGATCCTTTAATCAATGGACAGGTGACGACGAGAGATCAGGTGATAAATCCAACTAATAGTAAAATAAAGGACCATGATGACATCAAGGTCAATATCTTTGTTTTGTAAATATTTGTAGATGATGGCACTTTTTTCCATGGAAACTTTAGCGTTTTTTACTGGTTTTCGAGGGGTGTTTGTTGCTGCACTGCTGTGTGCAACCTTAAGGTCAGCTAAACCTTCAAATGCATGATTTGATACAATTTCATCATACAGTGAAATGTTTACAGGAATAATCCACATCGTGGCATAAGCTTGATCAATCGGTCAAAAAGGTCAATATGGTTAAGTACAATATTTGGCAAATTCCGGGCTTGCCATGTACAAAAACACATGCAGTTATTTATCCTTAATTTAAGACCTGGAACTGGATGGAATTACTATATGCGGCACAAACTTTATGCAAACTCTCGCTAAAAATACTAAGATGATAACAAACTTCAAATCTAAATTGAATGCACGTAATTTCTTATAAACAGATTTAAACTTGACCTTCCCCCTGCCTGAAACAGAGTAAACATGCTTAATCTACAAAATTAGATCTTTGAACATGGAATTTTAAACGAATAATGGTAATTATGTTTATATTACATAATCCTTTGTGCAACCATCATAACTATTAATCACAGGTGCCAATCATCGCAAAACCAACTTGTATGCAAGCGATATGACGTCAATCAATATCCAAATTTATGAAAGACTCGTAGGAAATTATGTAGAAACACTACGAAAAAAACTAAAGCCGGCTCTCCACAATTTACACACATATGAAAAAAAGCTTGCCCTCCGGGTTTGTTTCAGCCGCCATTTTGTAAATAAATGTAACTTTCAAAATTGTGCACCTATTAAATGTCTTTAAGGCTTGCTCTACACTGGAGCGATTTCGCGCCACTGCAACTACGAGCGTGGTACAGTGGTCCACGCGAAATTAAGACAAATTTTACAAGAAAATGAACACCACATCGATTAATTGTTTAATTCAGCACGTCAATTTAAAATTCCAAGTATTAATTACAAAAAGGATTAAAATATACCATAATTACAGCAGCTTTCATATTTTCACTGTTTACTTGTCCAAATATGTTTTTTTTTTCTGTGATTGCGAACCATTTTTACTTTAAAACATAAATTTAAACATGGTTCTTATTTAAAGTTATGATTAATGAGAAAATATACAAATATTTACCAAAACATTAATTTGGGTATGCTGGGACATGTTCCACTGCACCCCATAATGTTGCGGTCCACTGTACCCCATATAACCAATTTGATTTGAATAAGGTCTTACAGCTGACCACATGGCTAATTAACATAAACGTTAGTTTGAAATTAAAGATGGATATATACACTCGTCAATGGTATTGCAGCATTACTAATATTTTATAATTACACCTAAAATACAAATCCAATTGCGAGTTGAATAATTACTTTTCAAGAACAAAAACTTTTAGTGCAAATATATTCTTCTATACTTGTGTCAGATCGCAGAAATTTTGGTTAATGAAAGAGTGCTGCATACCGCTTCTTTGCAAATCAAAATCATTGGGTTGCTGATAAAACCTGATTTTATAAAGACGTTGTACCACTGTGCCCCGGTCTCCCCTACACAATGTTGGCTTCCACGCATTTCCTTGGAGCTGTGTGTGATTGCCGCCAATAGACGCGATCAAGCGACTGATCCAATTTCGAGCCTTTTAGTCACGTGAAATGCATAACTGCTGAATTGAAACCTTTACCTGTGTCCTTTACCGGGGCACAGTGGGACATACATGGGGTACAGTGGTCCACGCCAAATTACGACAAATTTTACAAGAAAATGAACACCACATCGATTAATTGTGTTTAATTCAGCACGTCAATTTAAAATTCCAAGTATAAATTACCAAAAGGATTAAAATATACCATAATTACAGCAGCTTTCATATTTTCACTGCTTTCTTGTCCAAATGTGTTTTTTTTCTGTGATTGTGAACCATTTTTACTTGAAAACATAAATTTAAACATGGTTTTTATTTAAAGTTATGATTAATGAGAGAATATAAATTTTTTTCCAAAAACATTAAATTTTGGTATGTTGGGACATGTCTCACTGTATATCCTATAATGCTGTGGTCCACTGTACCCCGTATAACCAATTTAATTTGTATGATGCCTTACAGCTGACCACGTGGCTAATTAACATAAACTTTAGTTTGAAATTATAGCTGGATATACACTTGTCAATGGTATTGCAGCATTACTAATATTTTATAATTACACCTAAAATACAAATCCAATTGCGAGTTGAATAATTACTTTTCAAGAACAAAAACTTTAACTGCAATTATTTTCTTCTAAACTTGTGTCAGATCGCAGAAATGTTGGTTAATGAAAGAGTGCTGCATACAGCTTCTTTTCAAATCAAAAGCATTGGGTTTCTGATAAAACCTGATTTTATAAAGACGTTGTCCCACTGTGCCCCGGTCTAACATACAGGCCTTTTTTAAATGCAAAATACATGTTAGTTTTATTGTCTTCTAACATCTTTTTTTTAGCACACTATCTTCGCTGATAAATGCGATGGTGGTAGTTACACTAGAAGATATCATCCGACCACTTAGTCCAACGTTATCAGAACGCAATGTTCTGCGGCTGTCCAAAGCACTAGGTCAGTCAGACATGTTTTTTCTTCTACAGAGTGGCCACAAAAAAAGGGGGGGACGATACGCCGAATTTTGATCCCTTGGGAGGAACTTGATTTAAAACAGTAATCGACTCGTCAATTGCCCAATGGCCCAAGCGCCTCCTGGCATATATGTTGCAGGGACGGAGGACACTTTGAGTACAAATTGAAATAGCTGTTTTGTTCGTGCGTTTGTTGCCTATATTTGTGCAAAATTAGATTTACTTTGATAAAAAACAAAAAAAAGTTAACAAATTTATGAATAAGCTTCACTTTTTTTTGTGGCCACCCTGTAATTGATTTTATTTACATAATTTTTGGTATCCAAGTGAGGCATCACTAAATTTTTAGAATGGTCATGTCCATTGAAAACTCACTGAGTATCCAATCCAGCATGCAATGGGTCTACTCAATAATTAAAAAATATTGGAAAAAAAACATTAAAGAAATATGTAATTGAACAACCCTAACTTATTATTAAAATAAATTACCAATGTAAATCCATTGAAACATAAAAATGTAATCACTTGACGGTTTTTGATCTTAAATTTTCCTGTAAACTTTTTAAAGTGTGTACTCATTAGAGTGTCAAATAAAATAATAATAATAATAATAATCATCACCATTTTCATATTGCAGCAATGCTTTATGGAATCGTATCAACCGGTCTGGTGGCTGTGGCCGAAAATATACCAGGAATTATTAAGGTATGTAATTTATGTTTATGCCAAGGAATTTAAGAAATTTGCCGTCTTGTATTTTGTTTTTCCAGGCCGTATTTAGTTTCTATGGTGTTTTAATGGGTCCATTGTTTGGCTTGTTCACCGCTGGCATGCTCTTACCTTGGGTGAATACCAGGGTAAGCATTTTTTATTACCACCAATATCAGTTTGACAACGTGACTTTTTGGTTTACTTTATTTATTGCATTTCGATAAACGAACAAATTGTCACAACAGGGTGCAATTGTTGGTTATGTGACCGCAGTCGGGTTTACTGCATGGCCGACATTAGGGGTAATGCTGACCAAGCCCAAAGTGCCATCTCTTCCTTACTCCATATCTGGATGCAACTCATCGTTTTATCTGGACAGTAATACGACTGATTATTTGTTTAACAACACACTTATGTTAATGAACAAAGTTGGAGAAACTCTGGAGGAAAATTCTCAGTAAGTTTATGTTGGTGAACACTAGGAACTGAGTTCGAGTGAGTGATGATAACAGTTATAGTCATATTCATTGACAACTAGAATACAATTTTGTCAATTAATGACGTGCAATTTAACTGTCATATTCAGTTAATCCAATTGACCATTTGACGAAAAATTCTTGAGAAAATTGGCCAATCATTTTATCATGAATTTCAGAAAACCATTACTTATTTATACATTATCGTCGATATGGTATGCGAGTTGGAGTTGTTCTGTCGTGCTTGTTGTCAGTCTGTTGTGCAGTTTACTTTCGGGTATGTCGTTCATACAACTTATCTGTTTATTTATCAAAATGTTATACATACGAAGGGGGGTCAAAAAGTCCTACATAATCGTGTACTATTCTAAAACCAAATGTCGTAAAAAAAACCTGAAATAGTAAAGAGCAGGAAAGTTTGGTTCAAAAACTATCAAAACAATCAAAAACAAAATGGCGTCTCACTTGAAAGCGTTCATGCAAGAGGAACAACAAAGTGATATTCGCTTATCATTGTTAAAAGTCATGGAACCGAGTGAAATTTATAGTGAGATCCATGTTTTCGGATATTGTGGAATGGGTTTACATGCAGCCCCGACCTTTCACAAAGCTATTTCCATCTCTTTGGTTCACTAAAGCCACATTTGAGTGGTCAAAAATTCCAAACACACGATGGTGTGAAACTTACGATTTGGCAATATCTATACATAGCCAACATAACGCATTTTACGAGAAGGGTAACAATCTCATCAAACGTTGGGATAAATGCGTCACCAAATTATTGTCGTACATTGAAAAATAAAAAATTTCCTGTTCATTAAAATGGCTATTTAAGATTTTTTGTACGACAGCTGGTTTTCAAATAATAAACGAATATGCAACACATTTTGAGCGCCCTGTTTATAATGCTCCATATTAAAAACATTCTATAGCAAAATAAGCCACTTTTTTCAGGATCTTCTGAGCCAAACCGTGTGAACCCGCAGCACTTATTTCCAATAGTCAGAAAAGTGATCATTAAGTTGTCAAAAAGATGGAGGAAACTATTAGGATTCTCACTGGACAAAAATCAACATTTAATCATCTGGGGCTTTAATCAAGTGAGTGCTGGTAGTGCATACTAATCATAAGCAGGTATAGTTAGTCACATGGCAAATGGGGACCAGACGTCCCCATTATTTTAAAGTGCCTTGACCAAAGATATCAGTATTCAAATTTATGCGTATATCCACTTGAAAACAAGTGTCATAATGACAAAAATAAGAAGTTATTAACAGTTTAAAATCAGCGATATAATTTAAGATCAATTTCAGGAATTTAAAAAAGAGAATGGCGTAGAACATGTTATGCTATCTGAAACAATTTACAATTAATGGCTAAAATCCATTGTTTCTGTGTATTTTTTTAAATACGTCCTATAGATGTCTGTCATCATGTACATTCTTTTCATTATTGTAATACACGTATTTTACCATTTATAAAGGAACAAGAAATGCGAATGCTGAAACACAGCGTAACTCCATCATCTCAGCATTGAATTTTCATATTCTGTTTGACCTAAAATACTGTAGACCCACTTATTTTCTTCAAGATCTGAGGCAAGGAGACCGTCAAGCACATGTTGAGATTCATGATTAGTTTAAATTTATTCAGAAGCTTGGATCGACTTATATATAAGGTGTGATATATGAATAAAACGTAGAATATGTACACCGAAATTCGGATTTTAACTAATACGCAAAAATTTACATTAAGATATTTTTAACTGAAGATAGTAATTGGGAATGCAATATATTGGCGATCCTGGCAACCTTATCAGTGTAATGAATGTTTCAATCAATAAAGATATATTCAATAACCGATAGTAAAATGATAAAAAAACACAAAATAGCAGTAATCCGTCACGTTCATTATTACCTTTAAAAATTACACCAATTCTTTATACAGTAGATCCTGTCTAAAAGCATACTGTTGGGACAGGTGAAAAATATGCTTTTAGACAGGTTCATCAGCAGACATGCGTACACACAACTGCCAAAATAGGGAATTTCCCCTTTAAACTTCTACGTACGGATCGTCAGATATCCAGCTATGAAGAAGACGGTTCAATGCCAACCTAGAATGTGTCAATCTAAGAAGTAACCTCATCTTACTTTGAATTTTTTTTTTTTGCAGTTCCATTGTTGAATATTCCCTTACAAAATCATTGGGGCCAATAAAAATGATTCATTACTATAGTTTAGGGAGGTTTTATTCATTTTTACACTAATACAAGGTCGGAACGGCACATTTTATGCTTTCAGATATAGGTTATTCATTTACACAGGATGGATTTAGACAACTTCTTTTATTGTAGGTATTTTGGATTAAAGTCCCAGGTAAAAAAGTTTCTGCAGAATTCTGCAAACTCTTCAGAAATAATTCTGCTGGATTATGCAGAAAATTATGCAGAAGTTTGCATAAATTTGGGTCCTTTTTCTGCAGAAAAAGTTTTGCAGAAATTTTGCAGAAATTGGGCAGAAAATTGAAAAGACTCTGCATAAAATGTTGTGCAAAATTAATTCTGCAGAAAATAGAATGTTTTCTGCATAAAGTTTTATGCAGAATATTTTATGCATAAAATTTCATGCATAACTCGTTATGCAGAAATATATCCACTTTTCTGCAGAATATTTTCGGGTTACCTCTTTTTATGCAGAATTCTGCAGAAATTTTTCACATGGGGTACTGCATGCATTGTAAATTTCAATCAACATTAATTCAACAAATTCACAAAGCAATTGGTTCTGTTCTAAATTCTGCACAGCATAAAGTCTATGAGAACAGAAACCAGTTAAAGTTGCCAGCGCTGAAACTCATGTCATCTGCGATGGTCTCATCCACGCAAACGAAAGCAAAATAAATTTCTTGCACCCCTTTTACGTCACGTAAAACCGGCACAGTTATAGTTTGGTAGTTTTCCCAGTCGCCGGTAAATGGCACCTCGAAAAATGCGACTAGTTTTGAGTACGGGTTTTGCACAAAAACGTACACGAGTGCATGTACGCTTGAGGAGTAGCCATTGGACACTCGAATTGTCATCTGAAGTGGCATTCTGTCTGAAAAGTCCACTCTGTAGAAACCAAGTGCATCATTATAATCGACGCTACAGATACTGCGGCCATCGACATCATCGGTCGTGTTGCAAACGGATATCCCAAAATTGTAGTCCCAATCTTCGAATTCTGTTCTTGTGTAAGGATCTCTCAAACCAGATGTATTAGCAATTGCTAACACAGCCAGTAAAATGAAATAAAACATCTGACAATTTTTGCGCAGCATTCTTTGAAAATCAGTCAGGGAGAAGGATTACAAAATAATTTACAGTCAGCGTTGATAAAATTGAAGCTTTATATAGATTTTGAAAATAACTTATCTGTTCGCCCTTTATAGATTGATGCCAGTGTCTTGATTAACCTAACTTTGAAAACACAACTAAATATACCATTGGTAATCAGGCCAGTGATTAACTCAAATCATGTGCCTCTAAGGCCGCATATGGCATCACATTTTGGGGGAAGAAGGGGGAGGGTATGGTCCAGAACATATAAAGGCCCATTCTATAAATTTCCAAACACCAGCCTCACTACCAATTCCAGGCTATTTTTCCAGATTTTACTGATTAACGGAAATTTAATGACTTCAAAGGGAAATAGGAGCATAAAATTGGCTTTTAATACAAATTTAGGCATAATTCCAGACTTTCACGAGGTTAAAAAATTCAAGTACATTTAGGACTGGGACACATTTCTTTCGGTGGCCATTTCCTCTTTTACTGAACTTTAAAACTCAATTAAACAGAAAATTTGAAAACTGAAAAAATACCATAATTAGCCGACGTCCATGATTTTTTACACCATCCCATTCCCGTCCCCATTGTACACCACTCAGGACATATTTTACGTTATCAAATGATAACTTATAAGATTAAAGTGAGGCTAATGACTTAAAGTTTTGAAATGTCATTTTAAAGTCAAATCATTAACAAGTTGACAACAAAATCAACGTACAATTTTTTGATAATTCCAGTACACGAAAAAAGCACTGACTTTTCTTAATTAGAAATACACTGTCACAAATGTTTCCAATGAAAAAACAGAACCACAGAAGTGACGTCTCTGCTACATTTTACTTTCCATGCTAATTTAGGAATGGCATATCTTGAGTGAATTGATATTGACATACCATTTAACACTATAAATTAACAATATAAAGTTATCCACTAAAGATACAAAAGGCCACACTTCCAGGGATCGCTCTGAGGTCCCCTCGGTAAGATATATCTGTTGAGGTATTTTATGTTTGAATTTCATTGTCTTGGGTTGGGTTGAAAATTTTGTTTGCGCAATGCCCGGGTATTTTACCAGTGATGACATGTTTGCTACATAAACATTTCTGTGATCAAGTTTTCTGTTGAGATTGACCACTTTGGTAGAGAGGAAAAATCTGATACTGGGCGGTGACGACAACGTGCATATACTATATTGAATATTTTTGAACGTGTGCACTGTGCATGAAATAAATAAATAAATAAATTGTTATGTTCTATAGGATTTCTCCGGATTACCCTAGGGGGCGCCGCAGGGCATGAGGTTTTTTGAATATTAGAATTCTAGTTGTTCTATTTTGATGGTTGTTGTAGTTGCTACCTCTTTGCTGTGATCCTGCTAATGTTATTATCAGCTAATATATAACATAAATAATACACATTTGCTTTATTTAAAATTTGCTACATCCATGATAATGGCAATTAATTCCCCGTCACAAGTTTACATATTCTAATAAAACGCGAACCAGTTCAGATTACACACGCTGTATTTCATGTCCGTAACCGTATCTGACTTTGAGCTGGAAAACTTCAAGATGATATCCTGGGTCCAGTACAGCGACTTGGACACGGTATTGTTGAGGGTCTGGTACGTTTCCCAGTTTCCCGTGAAGGGCACATCAAACGTGGTCACGGGTGTGGAATCTACGTTTTTGGCGTACACTTCAATGATGCCAGTTTCATCAGCGGAGTAAGCGTTGGACACTCTCATGGCCATCCCAATAGGCTGCCGGTCGCTGGTGAAGTCCACCGTGTAGTAGGCCACATATTCGCTGATGTCGACGCCGCAGAGGCACTTGCCATCCACGTCGTCGGTGGTGTTACACACAGCGGTGCCGAAGTTGTAGTCAAATTCCTCGGCCTCTATTCTGGAATAGGCGTCCTTCGTTGCGAATGTGGGTTGCATCACCGAACTTCGAAGGACTTGGTTTTTCTGGCCATGGCTGGTGGTGCACAACGCCATCAGCAACAGAACAACTGATTTCATCTCGAATGAACCAAGTCGAAACGATATGTAACTTGTGGTTAAGTCTGTATCAATTTCAGGATGAGGATAGAGAATATATGTAGCCAGAAATGATATAGCGGTATCGTACTAGATAAAGTGCAATCTTTCTAAACATACCTCAAAGATTAACCCTGCCTACTGGCAGTTTTTTCTTGCAGAATTAGATAGTAGACGTTATTACGATTATAAAAAGCCAAACAAAATCCAAAAAAATGTATCCGAAGGGCCCCCAAAAGTCTTAGCAATAAGCATGTTTCATTTTCAACTTGGATGCGTCTCTTTAATTACACTCGAGTGCAAAAAAATCGACTCACCTTAAGTAAAAATGTGTTTTTCTCAGCAACCAAATGTTCGATTTGAAATTTAAAAATGAGTTTTGTAGACAATTATTTCTGTTTATAATTCGCCTAATTTTCATAAAATTCCTGATGCATCCTTGAGGCGAAAAATGTTGAACTTAAAACAACCCAAATTTGCATTATTTATGCCATATATGCATCGTTGTACCCAGTGGCTGTGTTTCTGAATGCAATTTGATTATCAGTTTATTGAACACATATCCAGACACAGTGTTAATTAATGGTTTCTCGATGACCGCTCCTCGAGTTGCGGGCTATTCTCCAGAGAAATTCAGCAGAAATCTTTTTCACACTTGACGAATTATAAACAGGAATAAATTGTCTACAAAACACATTTTCCAGATTTTAAATCGGATGTTTGGTTGCTGAGAAAAACACATTCTTACTTTGATTCATGCAGGTGAGTCGAATTTGTTGCACTCAAGTGTAATTTTGAAACTGCCAAATGTTTTTTTTCCAGTTGAGACCACATCCAAACAATCTTTATGAAAATCACAAATCTGCTAGTACGATCTTAGTTGTGGATGTTTCAAATACAAATTAAGTTGAGTCCCTATACAATATGTACGTATATCTTATAAAATAAAATGTAATATTTGTTAAGTTGCTTACCTTTACACCAACGACTTTCAGGACATATGGGTCACATGGCCTCAAAATATGGAATCACTCACAATTAAATAATTCCTTTCGATCCTTAAATGACTTGTTTTGGCAGTAGATTGAAATTTCAAACACGCACCCAGTGGCGCCGGAACCGGTATGGCAGGTATGGGCAGCTGCCATACCAACTTTTTTACAAATTATTAAGCCGGGTCTCCACCAAGACGTACATGTAAGCACAATCAGCTGTCGGAAACTTGTTTATTTCTTGGAAAATTCTTTAAACTTTTATTACCATATATCCAATTTTAAGAATGACGAAATCAATTTTTTTAAATTAAAGTGAAATGCATACATTTTTTAATTTGTTGAAGTTATTTTTTTTCCCAGAAATCGTGAAAAAATGATGATAAAATAAAGTTTTAGAAGGAAAGATTGATGCAATATATATTCTCAACTTTCTGGTTTTCAACATCTTTATTAGCAGCCTATTACGAACGCCAAGCATTAAAATATGTTACATATAAATAGTATTGATTGGCAGTAGAAAAATAGCAGAATTTGGCAACATGTCGTAAAACATATACTATGTAGTATATTTTGCAACCCCTTGAGGGCGATGCACTTGCTACAAAGCAGAAAACTGACAAAATAATGTCACTTACAGATTTAATTTCAATACTGCATATTCATGCAGTTAAAGAAAATATATGACATTTTTGTTCTTAAAATGTGGCGGGATGCCACAAAATGGTTGGGATGAAATTGTTACAATAACTAAAAATAACGAGATAACCCAAGCAATTTGTCTGGTTCATTTTATGTCAGGATGCAGGACCAATGTAATATATTTCCCCCCACTCGATTATAGCGGCACTACTTTAAAAGTTTTTATGACAAGTGCAAGAACGAAATGCCAAACAGAACACTAGACAAATATATTCTAGAAAAATGGAATGTTAAGTATGGCACGGCAGGTGAGTAGCTATATGTGACTAGGTCCTAATGTAAGCTCTAATCGTACATTAATCTCTGTAGGTAGCACCCACGTTACTGGGTGTTCTGCTGACCGGAGGGACCAGCCTCATCCAGCTGCACGATGGTGATTACTCGCTCGTTGGACTTGGACGCCTCGGGCCGATGCTTGGGACCTTCGACCACTAGGATACCATCACGGGAGAGGGCGGAAGTTACGGCTTCGGGATCCACCCCCTCGGGCAGCAGATAACGGCGGGTGAACTCGCGGGACACGAAACCATGCTCGTCTGGCCTTTCATCGTGTCGTGCGTGCACCACCACGTAACCATCCACAGTCTTCACGCTGATCTCCTCTGGATTAAACTGTGCCACGTCCAGAGCCACCTCGAAGCGCTCCGCCGTGCTGCGGTTGGTGGCCACGCCGGTGTCCGCGGGCGGCTCATCGCCATCACGGAAGAGGCGTCGTGGCCGAAGATAGGAGCGGTGAAATAGAGAGTCAGACTCGAAATCTGCTGAAGACACCGTTGTCCCGAAGCGCTGATCATAAAGGTGGGTGTGTAGTGGGAAGTCCCAGAGGTGGTGCAGGTAGGCCTCGCGGTTGTACGGGAAGTAGCCAAAGCGGGACATCTCAACCTGCAACGGAAAAACACTAGAAATTCAATTAAAGTGGAACCCTATTAAGACATTTTTTAAGGGACAGGAGGGACAGGATATCATAAATTGTACTCTTGGGACCATATGACATATTTGACTTCGGGAAAACGCCTGTTCTACTGCTGCGCCCCACCAGTACGTATAAATTTGAGTGAATATATATTTACAAAATGGTGGCTGAAACAAATTTGGAGGGCAAACTTTTTTGCATATGTTTGTAAAAACGTGTACGTCTTGGTGGAGACCCGGGTTTAGTTGCAGAAATAGGCCAACGTTAAAAATAAACCAAATAAACAAACAAACAGAAACATTTTAACAACTTCCCATATTTGCACAAAGTCATTAAGATGATCCGATACCACATGATCATAACCTGAGCTTGGAAATTAAACTTTGAGCTCGAGTCTTGCAAATTCGCTGTGCCCATCACTCGTATTTAAAAACAATCTAAACTTCTTTACTGGATGTTCTGCGTTTATTTCTTGACATTTCTGTCAACTTGTTATAAATTTCATACATATAAAATAAAAAATAAAAAAAATAAAATAAAATAAATAAATACCGAAAATTGTCTCAAAGTAACAGAGGTAACTATATACTATATATAACGTAATGCAAATATTTTGTCTAATGTTAACTATTTATTGAAAGAGAAATTAATATTTTAAACAACTGAGACCGCGGACATTGTCAGCCTTTCCTAGGGCGGATGAACATTTACCTTGCGTGACAAGTGTTATTTTATTCGCAGATCTCTCGATCTGAGTGCTTATTCATTCGGTATCCCTTGAAGCCGCGGTTACATCAAACGCACCCACCCAACGCCACCCACTGCAACCCTTCAATCTACTTCCGTTTCTTTCATTTCCTTTCATAGAAATTGCCAAAAGGCAGACAAAAGCAAGATTGGCTAAAAATCAAATTTCTCTAAAATTGAAACCCCTGATCGAGTGATAACGTAAATGTAAGTCCAATTTCTGATATACTAACCATATATGGTAATAAAACTATTTATAATAATATAACGTAAGGTATGGTCATACCATTTCTCATTTACATATACGTAACATATAATACATATGGTCATATATCATTTTTCCACCGATGATTATTTGAACACTACAAAGTTCATACAGGGGCATACACGCCACATATTCCGACTCGTTTTTATCCCATTTCTGATAATGCCAAAATATGGTGTTTCAAATATAACAATTCCCATATATATATATTCATATATGTGACATTTCCGATATACTATATCCATGGCATTATCTATATGTACTCGGTAACAGTACTCCGGGGCCATTCAAAAATTATGTTACACCTAGGGGGTGGGTGGGTTGTTTGTTTTGGGATCCCGTCATAATGTCCAGGACATAACGTCCTTCACAAAATATCCTGACCAAAACGTCTATAGACAAAATGCCCCATACATATAATAGAAATTGTGGGTTATAGGTTAGGTTGTACATACTTTACATACCATACGTTTTTAATAGGAATATTGGTA
>JAQGBW010001391.1:0-26563 GCA_034698625.1 Julus scanicus
TTGTTATTTTAATAAAAATGAACAATTTAAATCAAAAAATAAATATAACAAGACCTAGTATACGTCGTAAAGAATTTTTATACCTTTTTAGTTTTATTTTAACTTATTTTGCTTGAAAACTGGGAGAAGTGTAAGTTTGACCCATTGAAATACAGGGCGGGTGAAAGGGCCTTAAGTTTTGCTGACAACATTCTTTGTACAGCATTTCTAATGCAGACACATTGATTTTCAATAGTTGAAAGTTCTCAATAAATGCATGGTAGTCATTGTTTATGTTTACTTATCGGAAATGTGAAAAATAATCATCACCAATTGATTTCTTCCAGTTTTCAAAATTACAAGTGGTGAAAACAGGCATACTGAATATTACGTGTGGAAATAAATGGACCAATTATTTGTAGTTGCTTTTATTAATGGACCCTATGTAGGAAGTTGTATCCAGTTAAGAAAAACCTGTTGCTAGGAAATATAGTTACTAGTTCAAGGACGATTTGAGTATTGAATTTGTGTACCACGTATACGTACCTTTTAACAAATAGTTTCTGGGAACTATTGGCAACATATGTTACCCTGGACAACGAATTACGTACTTGAAACAATCAATATAGACTACCTTAGCTTCCATCGCATGTCGACAGAGTTTGAGCGACAGAAATATCGTTAAGTAGGCTAGTTAATTTGGGGATGAACGATTATCAAATAGCCTACTAATCAGGTAACGATGTATTAATTTGTGCATTTTTTTCGGATTACTTGTTTTATGTTTATCACAATTGTTTGGCTTTTTTTCACTCTGCCTTTATTCCCAAAACGTCATCTCGTATATAATATTTATCTATACTGCATATATAATTGTACATAAACATGTTTATTACAGGAGTTACATAGGTGTGATTGTATCATGATTAGCAGATTTACGAAAGGTTTCATTCAGTTTTTGATCACTTTTAATGTTTGGCTTAAAATCGCTGTGCTTAGCTAATTGATTTAGTTTCGTAAAAAACACATAAATAATTAGTTGTTATTGATTAACTCATCTGAAAGAGAGGATGAAAACATAAAATAATCATTATATTGGAATTTCACATTTATGATTTCAAACTTATGTAGGGATGTACATTGTAATCAAAACATTTGTTATACTGATACACAATTAATTATTAATATAGCGTTAACCACGTTTTTACTTTAATATAGTTTTTCCACTTAAACATAAAAATATACTCAGAGACTGTTCAAAACTTGTATAGGAAAAAGTGGGTAGAAAGGGACCCAGGAGAATTATGACACTGTCAATAATTTAAAACTTAAATGTGTAAAAAAGATTACACTTCTGTGCCAAGATAGTACAGTGGAACATCGGTTTACAAACTTAATCCGTTCCTCGACCATGTTCGTAAACCGCAAAGTTTGTTAACCGAATCAATTTTTCCCATTTCAATTAATGTAAATCAAAATAATGCGTTCTTTGTCATTGAATTTTTTTTAACATAATATGGCTTTATGTGTGGAAATAATACAGAAAGGAAATAAATATAACAGTAATATAAGAAGAAAGCAGTTTAATAAATATGCAGCCATGATTTCCAACATTATAGACACCCACGTGGTGTCGTCATGCTGACGACGTTGAGGTGAATCAAATTCATTTGTAGATTATGTTTAAGAAATTTACTTTAACAAGCATTTTTCCATTAGGAACATTTTTATTATTATCCTGTATTCTTTTGTTAATCATATGATTTGCCATAAATTGACCGTCATCAATGGATTTTCATCCATCTGCAATTAGCGTGGATAAAACAAGAGGCGAACTTTTGCCATATTTCCAATGTAGCTATATCTTTGAAAATAATATAGATTTTAATTTAAATCCTTGGAAATTATAACATTTTTGTTGTTACCTGTATTTAGTAAAACTTAATAGTAACAAAGATGTTCTGCTGAAACTATAGTAAAACAATTGCAGAAACTTGAACCTTTGATTGGTGATCCAGAGAAATGTGTTTGTAAACTGAAGGATCGTTCGTAAAGCGAAACAACATGTGGTGTTCGTAAACCGAATGGTTGTGTACTAAGCGTTCATAAACCAAGGTTCCATGTTGTACTTGTGTTTCGGCATTGGTTTGTGTAAAATGGTAGCCTTCTGTTGAAACACAAGAATACAGGAATGAGAAGTGTGATTTCACAACCAAAAAGTAAGTTTTTACTTCAAATATTAAAATTTTCTACAACTACAGTTAGGATGCAAGGGCAGTGGCATGGCAAGGTCAAGTGGTAACACGGTGCGGAAATTTCTTGTCACGCCACCATTTAAGGTGGTTGAGGCGTACATGGAAAATGAATTTCTTGAGAAAAATATGGATCTTTAATGAGAAATAGGGTTATAGGGTATGGATGGGTGCATTGAGCTCGGACTAGGGACGTATAGGGAAGCCCCAACCCTATCCGAGTACGTGGTTAATGAGTTGGACTGGGAACTCAAGGTTTGTGAGTTCGTTCCCTGTTTAGTGTGATGGTGTTTTTTTTTTATTAACACCAGATGCTTGTATATAGTGTTGACATATGAGACCCATAGAAATATGGGACCTGTGGATTATGGATTATGATTTTAGAAATTTGTGTTATATTTTTTATATATGGTTTATGTACGTTTTACATATGTATTCCATATATAAATAATATACAGGGTGAGCCAATAAAAAGTAAGCCAACTTTATAAAAATCATAAAAACATTATTATTTGTTAATGGAATTTAATAAAAAGTTCTACAAATATTTTTTTCTCTTTACTTTTGAATTGCCCTCGTTCACGTTCTTTTTTAATGACGTAATCATTCGAATTTTTGTCTTTCAAAATGGCGTTCACTGAAGAAGAAAGAACCGCGATGTTTTTTTGCGTCAAACGAAAAATTACAGTGCTAGGCAATTTTTGAAACTGTTTCCGGAGAAAGGTGCTAACTTTAAACACAAATTGAAATAGGGATTTTTTTTTGTATCCTATGAACAAATTTTCAATAAATTTCAATAACCATTTCATGATTTTTATAAAGTTGGCTAACTTTTTATTGTCCCAAAAGTAAGCCAACTTTATATAAACCATAATGGAATTTATTGAAAATTTATACATGTGTACATAAATAGGATACAAAAAAATTCCCTATTTGAATTTGTGTTAAAAGTTTGCACCTTTCTCCGGAAAGAGTTTCAAAAATTGCCTAGCACTGTATTTTTTCGTTTTACGCAAAAACTTATCGCGGTTTATTCTTCTTCAGTGAACGATTTTTTGAAAGACAAAAATTCGAATGATTACGTCATTAAAAAAGAACGTACATATTTTGATTAAATTCCATTAAAACCTTTTTATGAATTTTATAAAGTTGGCTTACTTTTTATTGGCCCACCCTGCAATTTCAAAATATTTTTTCCATATGGGTTTTGAGGGGTAATGTGGATGTAACCATTTTTTGAGCAATCGTTATAAGGATTAATACGTAGTGGAAGAGATAATTTTTTTCAGGTGGTTAATTAATACATAGATACGTGCGTGTGGGTATAGTTACAGAAATTAAGTTTGTGCACGGCCATTTGGTCTTCTAGAGCACTTAGTTTGCATCAGCCTGTTAATTTCGCCATCCTCCATTTTCTTCCCCTCCATTCCATTAACACGGCATGCAATGTATTTCTACACCTGTATTATCGCCATATGCAAAATCACACTATTTATGATGTTTGTGATAGCAAAAGTAGGTCCTTCCAATACACCCTATATGTGCAGTATGCATGCCGGACCAACCTTCTCATTATGGTACTTACCCTAATGAATTTTTTGAATAATTGGATAGATATCGCTAGTGCTGGATATGTTGGCTCGTGTTCAACACCGTTTCCGCCTTTAGAGTACAGAAAATGTGGTATTCAGATACACGTATATGAACATGTTTTTTTTTTTGTAAGCTTGTTTTGGCATGGTAAAATACTGCATCTGCTAATGCATTCGTGGAAAAATACCTTTGAAACTAGTATCTTCCGGTTATTATGCATTATCGATTGCTCCATATGGTTACTTCATTGAAATAAATATATCCGTTATATAAATGAATTAGAGCTAATATAGGGGAGACTGGGGAGCATTGGGACACTTTACTCAAACATATTTTGTGCATTCACTAATTCTCCTAATGATCTAAAATTGTAAGGACATGTGGTTTCTAAGTGGCTGTATATGAACATTTTATGAAGCAACTTCTATCAAATCTTCTGTAGAATTACTATACAGACCTCGAAAAAGTTTTGTGGAATGTCTCATTTTCCCCCACTTTTTAAGGGTAAAGTGAGACACTTCATAAATTAGACAAAAACAATTTTTTTTAAACAAAATAATTTTGTAAAATATTGTAAAACTTCTATTTTCTAGGCTGAACTTATGCTAGATTTTACATATAGTCACATTTAACATTTTCACAATATTTTACAAATTTATTTTGTTTAAAAGATGGTTAAAAAATTGTAATATTTATTCAATCATCTTCAATATGGGACTCAGAGGCGGCACTAGGGTTGGTGTCACCCAGTGCGGTAACTCATGGTGTCACCTTTCCGCCCCCTCACGACACCCCATAGTATATAGAATCCTCCTCCGAGTCTGCTCATTTTTGCCGATTTTTGTTTTTAAATTCACGTTTGCAAATCAAAACAAAAAATGGAATATTTTCAGAAAATAACAAAATTTTATTATTATTTTGCATTTTGGTGTCACCCCTTGTGATGGTGTCACCCGGTGCGGTCCGCACCCCCCGCACCCCCCTAGTGCCGCCACTGATGGGACTCTCAAAAAGTGATAATGTACTAGTTTGAAATGCATTAATTCAGGTATACGTTATTATTTCTGGAAATTCGTTCAATAGGAAGATTAATTGATAAACTCGAAGTTATAATTTACATTTCCGAATGTCATGACCGAAATGTACATTTTTACTGAAATTTAAAATGTAATTTAGTTGGTAGTTTAGTACAGTAAAACTTTTCCTACGTTAAAAACGCAATTTTTTCTACGATAAAAACGCAATTTTTTCTACGTTAAAAACGCAATTTTGCAATGGTAAAAACAAGGACCATATATTCTTCCCCCCCTCCCCAAATGTAATGACATATTTGCCCTTGCCCATTTTCCTTTCCCCCGGGCCCGGCCCTGGCTCTCGGCACCCCTGCAGTCACAGTGTAGACATGCTCAGATGGCCTATGCATATGTAATTCGATGATATAATTTCTTGGAAACGGTGCATTCAACTTCGTGTTATCATATTTTATAGTACTCTTAACAAATTCGTTTACGCATGCAGGGACCTGTGTAATTGTTGTTTGCGAAGGTGGATTTGCACGCCTGCTTTCCTATTTATTGACAAGTGAAATTTTAATGGTAAATCAACAGCAAGTTGGCCTACATGTGTACGCCCTTCCACGTGCTCCTGCAATCAGAAGAGAAAGTTTTAATAATTAATAATGCATTAACGAAATTTGTTATCAAACGGGCCATCAAAAGGTTTTTTTTTTCCTGCAAATACCGAGTTTTCTCGTGTATTTACCAAATTTTGCTTCTAATTAGGCCCGAGTAATACACGTAAGCAACCGCCCTCACTAAACATAGCGTTTCAGGGAATAGTTGACATGACCTCGATGTTTCATCATGTCTGTGCATATTATATCACTGTCTATTTGAATTGCAACAGGGAATCACCCCCATGTCATTAATATTCATTTTGGCCCCTTTCCTATAGATGTCAAATTTCACTTTGATTTTCTAAGTTTATAAGAATTGGGTTGGGGAAAGGGCGAAGGAGAGATTGATCAACACGATTTTGAGCTAATTTAAGAATTTAAAACACTAATGCACCAATTACCTAGTTATCATCTGCCTTAAATGCTTCCTGGGTCCAAAGGTCGCTCAAGAAGGCAGGGACTTGACTGACTCAGGTGCTAAGATATTCATCTTCCCTGTCACTCATTCATAAACAAGAACAAACAGTGTATTTGAGGAAAACTGATTACAACAGCGCCATTATGATTGGATTCATCAGCTGTATCAAGACAGACTTTTGAAAATTGTACTCATGAGTAGGAGTACTGATTACGATTGCAGTGGAATCTTTATACTCCATAGTATGATTAGAGTACATGTGATCAGTAGTCATACTCATGAGTAATTATACTTGGGCAGATTGTACTCTTGAGCAGGAGTTCTAAGTACGAGTATATTGGAATCGTATTCACAGTGAGTAGAGTACAAGTAATCAATAATCATATGAAATGATTATGGGTAGTATCGTAATCAGACTTGGACAAATTGTACTCATTGATATGAATATAGCGAATTGTAAAAGCACCATGACCATGTCACCATGTGAACAAAATGCAAATAATTAGACGGAAAAACGAACAGTGCATCCACTAACAATAAAAATTAGGATACATTAACCTTTAGGAAAAGTTAAGTTACTCATTTTCGTTACTCAAATATATTCAACAGGGATTACAACCCTATTCCTTTCAATGGAAAAATTTTGCAATGACACTCACAGTCAAACAAAAAAAAGATTAAATAAAAATAAAAATTGTTTAAAATAGCTTTATAAATCAGCAAGGTACTGATCGTGTCATTTTTCATGTCAAATTAGTAGATTTTTTAAATTAAGTTATTATTTGAATTTTTTTCACTCACAACTTGCCTATCTCATGCTGCCACCTGCTGGCAGCGTGTGCAAAATAACAGACACTTTTCAAACTTGTATATTAATTTTTTAAAAAATCTACCTTTACAAAGTGAAAAACAACAATAAGATGCACTTGCTGATCCATCAAGCCACCCCAAACAATTCTCATCTCCACCCAAACCTCCCTCATTCAACTGTGAGTATCTTCGCAAGTCCGACCCATTAAAAAGGATAGGGTTGTGATCCCTCAGTATTTCTATTCATACTCGATTACATTGGTACTCATAATTTCAGATTACGTCTTAAGTGCAGTTTAATTCAATTACTGCTGTACTCATACCCAATGAGTACATGTGGTACTTTAATTACTCTTTTACTAATTACTCAAATTCATTCAATGTACTCATTTACTGCCTAAACACTGTACCAAGGCATTGGATATAGTGTTGGGCAATTCATGCAAGGCCACCAGAGAACATTTTGAGCACATTTTATAATTCATTTTTGTTCCTACACTACTGTTCTAGAACAATAGTGTAGGAATAGTGTAATAAGTGCCAAATTTAATTTAAATCGATGCACTTTTCACGAAGTTGCGATTTTTTTTATTGGGTTCCATTTTTTTATGACTCACAGCGTGTAGTGCAATTCTACATTTGTCGAGCAGATTCTGTTAGTGATACTCTATACTTTTCAACTTGCTAGAGTATTAAAGACCATACATTATTCATTATATGACCAATATTCCATCATGTATTGTTGAACTGTCACATTAAGTCGATAGTTGTGTAGCTATAATCATCGTTTATGCTATTACCCTTGTGTTAATGAGCTTAGAAATCGAATTTCGACTAAGAATGTTATAATAATGCGCTTATTTATCGTTAATAATAGAAGTAATACTTGCATAAGCAGCACGGAATAGGTAACTGAACTTTACGAATAGAAATTCCACATTATCAAATTGCCAATTAAATATATTGGATTAAATACAGGACGCTAAACCTGAAAACCTGCTTTATCAGTTTTTCTATTAGTGCTGTGCATAAATGAAGTCCAAAGTTGTTTTGAATAATTGAATATTTTGCTGGATTCAGATGGGCATTTATAGTTAAACAAAAATTATATACTCTGGCATAACAGCATATATGTTCCCTTTAAATGTCCAAAACCTCAGTGTTCGCATAAAATGTTTTCAAAATTGATACCATTTGGATATGTTACAGTCAATGTGCCAAACCAGTCATTTTGTAAAAGGACTGGAAATACCAATCATTGTACAGGCATTGTACAAAATGACTGGTCACATAATGACACCTACCTAACCTAACCAGGCAATAAGTCAAATAAATAATCAAGCTAAATTTCAGTCATTTTGCAAAAAAACTGCAAATACCAGTCATTTTACAACATACCTGACCTAATCAGTCGTTTTGTAAAATGACTGATTAGGTCAGTCGTTTTGTAAAATGACTGATTAGGTCAGTTATTTTGTAAAATGACTGATTAGGTCAGTTATTTTGTAAAATGACTAGTTTGACACATTGACTGACAGATATACAGCTTTTTTAAAATTTGGATTCTTTATCATGAAATCATAGTAGCAGTGCTGCCAAAATTCCAATTTCGTATAGGGGAGAGTGAGTAGGAATGGAACATCTCCAAGATGTGTGACAAGATGGCACTTGTGATTCTGCATTTTTGTGTGTAAAATAATGGTTTTCTATTAAAGTATAAGAAGGCAGGAAGGTAAAGTGTGTTTTAACTACCAAAAAGTAACTTTTTACTTCAAATATTAAATTTTTATAAAACTGTAGTTTATAAAGGCAATGTTTTCATATTAAGTACATACCAGTTAGGATGGTTATGATATTACTAGTTGTTTACTAGCAATTTGCCAGGTCCTTTTAATCCTATGGTGTGATTAAGACAAAGACTTATTTGTAGGAGGTTTGGGACACAACAGTGCAAGAGAATAGGACTGTCTCAGTCAACATCTGAGGAGTCTGTAGAAGAGTTATTTGATAATGAAATCAATGATGTAGATTTTAATATCATGTAGAAGCTTCCCACACCATTTCTGTGTGGAGAAAAAGGTAAAGATTGCAGGAAATTATCAATTTTGCATTGATGTTAGTCCACATTTCACAAGTTTGTTAGTTTTAACGGGGTTTGAAACCCTATCCTTTTCAATGGGTAAATTTGCATTGACACTCACAGCCAAACAAAAAGAGATTAAATAAAAATAAAAATTGTTTAAAATAGCTTGATAAATCAGCAAGGTCATTCGCTTATCGTTTTTCACTTTGAAATGGTAGATTTTTTTAAAATTAATAAACAAGTTTGAAAAATGTTCGTTGATTTGTCCACGCTGCCAGCAGGTACGAGGCAGCACGAGAATTTAATTTAACGGACATTTTTCCAACTTGTTTATTAATTTTAAAAAAATTACCATTTCAAAGTGAAAAACGACAAGCGAATGTCATCAAGCTATTTTAAACAATTTTAATTTTTATTTAATCTCTTTTTGTTTGACGGTAAGTGTCGTTGCAAATTTACCCAATGAAAAGGACAGGGTTTCAAACCCTGTTAATAAAAAAAAACTAATGAAATATTTTTTTGTAAAAAGTGCTCTTATTATTGCAAATAAATGAAATCTTAAATCAGTGTGGTTTAATCCATTGTATCTCCTTTCAGACACAGTGGCCATTATTGTGACAATATGGAGAGCAGTTTAATTTTAAATATTTTATTTTATTTTAGTAATAAGAAAATGTTTTCAACACTGTGCTGAATATTCACAATAGTATAAAGTAAATGTGTAAATACAATTAGTTACTTTTTTCTGGTTTGTAAATACTTTTAAAAATAAAAATGGGGAATATTTCTCATTCCTACCCCCTCTCCCTGATTATCAAGAAGTATGTGTTACAATAAATGATATTTCTGCGATTTTACCCCGCTTAATTTTTTCATTGCGTGTGTCTTTTTGCGCGTAGTCTGAACTATTTTACCACAAGTTAATTACAGGGTTCGGCTTATACTTCGTTTTAATGCTTATCATGAAAATGACAGAAAATATACGCACGCAAGTTCTGGAATGTTTAATGGAAAAGTGTAAAAATATAACAGAAGCATATATACGATTTGGTTGCATGTCTGTATTTATTTGCAGTTTGCCTTTGTTTTGGTCAGTTGAACAATAAGTGAGAGAAAGTAGTAAAGCTTTGTTTTCAGCCAAATTTTAATAACAGTAGTGAAATGAGATAAATGAGAATGAATGAGCGCATTTACCTTTTAATGGTTTCATTCTGGTTGTTTACTTTTTCAAAGTTGACCATACATGTGCAACTGAAGTAATTATTTTTTACAGAAAGAAAAGTGATTTATTTAAACAAGAAATGTGTAACTTTAACCGTAATTGTGTGAAATAATTTAGTTTAAAACTACACATATTCACTTCCGTTATTGTTACTTGCAGATACATTGGAATCGAGCAACAGCAGGCCATGAAGAGAGCAATTAAAAAGTCGTCTAAAGTGAGTAGCAGTTATCAATTTTACCAAATTAATATTCCAAGATATTACTTTCTATGTTTGTTTTCAAGCAGGCGTCCAAGCCACCTTCAAAACTTCAAAAGTCTGTGCAAAAGACATATCGCAAGAGACCTTACCCATGGGAACCTGTTGTACTTAAGTAAGCTCTGATGAATTAAATTCTTTTTTAATTATTTTTGAAAGTAACAAAGTATATAAATCTCATGCATGTTGGTTACACCCCCCAGTAACCAAAACTTGTACAGCCAATGTTGGGGAAAACATTGCTTTGCCATGTTGAAATGTCACCATGCAGAAATGTCTTGCTGGCCAATGGTCAAATGACTAATTGGACCAATGTTGGGAAAACATTGGCAATACGTTCCTATTTATATATTTATAAAGAACGTGTACTGCCAACATAAAACCAATGATTGGCTACTCCACCATTTTCCAACGTTGTGTGTTACTTGGGAGTCGTTTCATCCCTGAAGAAAAAACAATAGAAACCAATAGAGATTTCTATTGGCTTCTATTGTTATTTGGACACTTGATTAGTTTTAATTGTTTTGTATGGTTCCTGTATTGACTTATATTAATTGGCTTCTATTGACTTCTATGCTTTAGCTGTATTGACTGAACAATAGAAAACAATAGAAAACCATAGAAAGCAATTGAAACCAAAAAAACCATAGAAAACAATTGAAACTAATAAAACCAATAGAAATTTTCTATTGATACCAATAGAAAACAACGTTCCAAATAACAATAGAAAACAATAGAAATCTCTATTGTTTTTTTCACCAGGGATTAAGTTTAACATTGAAAAACGAATATCACTTTATTGTTCCTCTCACGTGAATGCTTTCCAGTAAGGGGACATTTTGTTTTTGATAGTTCCAAATTCTGCATGAATTGTGGCATTATGTAGTGACCTAAAACCAAAATTACCTACTCTTTAAAATGGTTATTTCAGTTTTTTTGTACGACATCTGGATTTAAATAATGAACGAATATGCAAGACTTTTTGACCACCCCTCGTAATTTTAGGATTATTATTTTTTTTAAATTTAACTCTGATTACATATTTGTATTTACTTAATTAGCATTTATAGAAACGGTGATGATGTGACACCACCAGTGAGATTATCTGTGCGAAGAAGTGATTTGGATAATTGGGAGCAGTTATTGTTGAGAGCTGGAGAAAAATTAGACAAATCTGGATATGTTAAAAGGTAAATAATTAATGCGAAAAGTTACTGATGCCTCATGATTGTGTCAGCACCTTGTATTCTAAAAATGGTATGTTTAATTATGGGCAGTTCTTTTTATTACATTATACCTGCTTTTGATACTATCGTTTGTTATAATAATATTGAGATAAAAGATACCATAAGGGGTTCAATTGTAATTGTGGCATAACTTTGTAAAAATAGGAAGGATCCAAGATATTACTTAAACAATCACATTATTCTCGTTAGTGCACTAACTGGATAAATTTAAAAGATAACCAGGGCTTTCGTTGGTTGTAACTGTTGCATTTTTCATGACAGTGGCTGGAACCTATGACTGATATAGAAATCAATATCAGTGCGTAGCATGCTGCATGACTTGCACTGTGGTAGTCTGCAACAAATCTGGGTTAGCAAAATAAAAATTAATATTTCATGAGAGTGCATGCTTTGATAAAAAAAATACAGAAGAACATTTATCATCCATTTTTAAACAGAGTAATTTTATCATAGAATATAACAAAAAGGCATACATGTATTTCCAGCAATCGTTGTTTTCGGTATTTTTGACTACGGAACTCTTGTAACTAGAAAGAGTTTAGAGACCCAGCCGAATTCATATTTTATAGCACTCTTACAGATTCGTGATGATTTTTGTGCTCTAACATCAAAATAATTGTTTAAATATTTCTTTATCTTTTGTAGGTTATATAATCTGAATGGTGATTGGGTTCGTGGACCAAATGGCATTAAAAGTGGAGATTTTTATGTTGCCGTGGGAGGATATGAATCTTTTAAACATGTGATGTATGGAGAACTTCTTGATCGTTTACCAAAGTAAGACTGTTTTCTCATCCACTACACGCTGATTAGTTCACTGAAAACTCAAAATGTGCAAAAAAGCACACCAAAATGTGTAAAAAAAGTTGCGCACACATAAATGTGTAAAATTACCTATTTTTGTAGTACGTTTTGAAAACACACTATTGTGCAATAGGTAATTTTACACATTTATGTGTGTGCAACTATTTTGCACATTTTGAGTTTTCAGTGTTGTTTTCAATTATTTACTCTATTGTATCAAATGCAAATATGATCACTTGTTTAAAAATTTCTGCAAATTGTTATTTCTTATTTAGAGAATTTGTTCGAGTAACAGCTCCAAAACCACGACGAAAATCCAAACCAGCTGCTAAAGATTCCAAAGAAGTGCCCAAAAAATTTATTCCAAAAATCAAAGCTCCTCCGATTTTGAAGAATACCAAAATTACGAAAACTATTGCGAACGGTAGTTCGGAAAAAGTGCCCGGAAGTCGTAAGTCTGACAAATCCCCAAATATCCCAAATTCTCAGGCCAAAGGTACAAGCAACGCACTTAAGTTGCCATCGAAGTCTACTAACACAACAAAAAACACAACTAATAAATCGAACAATGTTAACGCGGGAAAAAAAAATGTGACCAAAAAAAAGGACGGTAAAAGCCCTCCAGATTCAGAAGATTCAGCTTATTTAAGTGAAGGGGAAAACAGAAACAGAAGAAGAGGTTCTAAAGTGTACGTGAGGTCTATTATTGTTTAGATTTGTTACTGCGCAAACACAATTATAGTGAAATTTGCGAATCTCAGCAGAAAATTTAGTGCATTTTATTCAAATTAACTGCACTATTTTTTTCCAATAAAAGTGCAGTAAAACTGCAGTAATAATGCTGTAAAAGTGCAGTTCCAAATGGCAGAAAAACTGTAGTTTTCTTTTTCAATAAACAGCAAAAAATACTTCAGTTAATGTGCCATTTTTCTGATAAGTGTGCAGTAAATGTGCCATTTTTCTGCTAAGTGTGCAGTAAATGTGCAATAAGAAACTGCAGTTTTTCTGAATAACTTCAAATTAAAACTGCACTTTTATGGCACATTTTTTTCTGCTGAGTGTGCAGATCATGGATTGCATTGAGTCCTACTATATATGGCAGAAAACTGCAAATATTTTTTGCCATTATGAATGGTAGAAAAACTGAATTTTTTGTAAACAAAACTCCAGTTCTAATTGGCAAAAAAGCTGCACTTTTTGTTTCATGATTCGTACGAAAAATTGCAGTTAATTTGCAGATGTGCAGTAAATGTGCAGTTAGAAATTGCAATTTTTCTGAATAATTGCAGTTTTATTTGAAATACTGAAAACGTGCTATCTAGAACATGTAAAATTACATTGTAGAATATCTTGAAACAGAATTTGAAAGCAGACTATGTTGAAATCTATTATGTAAGCAAAAATAAAAAAACAATTTGGTTTACTAATTCTTAACTGTTTTATCCAGACGATCGTTTGAAGTGCTCAATGGTGTGCCACCATCAAAAGATGTATATTATGCATCGCCCACTCGTAAAAGCAGAGGGAAACGTGTAACCGTGGTAGATTACGATGAAGGTACTTTGCTAATATCAAATAATATTTTACTTTAATGAAAATACTAAAGTGACCTTTGTTTTACAGACGAAGGAGGAATATACAAGGCAAAAGCCACAAATCCTGTAAGCCGTCATGCCAGGGAAGTCCAAGAACTTCGCCACCTTCCAGTAGACTTACCAATTGATGAAGTTGAGGCTACAGAAGTTGGAGTAAGAGCAATTTACTTCAGTAACAATATCTGAGAAAACAGCTAGACGTGGCAAATATTTTAAGTTCTCGATGAACAGAATCACATTTTTTGGAAATAATGTTTCCGGCGATATGCTGTGGTCATTCTTTTATTTTATCAGAAATACGTGAATAGTTTTCCTGAAACAGATCCTGTTCAGAAAGAATTGTTCACTTATTTCTGGTCTTCCTTTTCTGCAGGAGGAGGAATCTTTTAGACAGGTGGACGATGACGAGGATGTGGAAGAGGATGACAAACGGAATGATTCAAAGAAAAACTATATGACAACTAGGAGTAATGTCACTGAGAAGCCAGCGTACTCCATTGAAAATGCAAGAAGGCAATTGCCATCGCCCACACTCACGGCATAGTGCCTTAATTTAGTGACCAAAAACTGTATAAAGCACATCGTAAATGTTTTGAAAACTATGGAACTACAGTACTATCGCAATGTATGGACATTTCCGAAATACTGGCATTCAAGAAAATATAACATTTTTCAGAATTTATCACTTTCAATAGGTGACATTTTAAAACACACAGCCAAACAAAAAGAGATTAAATAAAAATAAAAAATTTTGAAAATAGCTTGAGAAATAAGCAATTGAAATTGATTGTCGTTTTTCACTTTGAAACGGTAGATTTTTGTAAAATTAATAAAGAAGTTTGAAAAATGTCTGTAAATTTTCAGTCTCTATGCTGCCACCTGCTGGCAGTGTGTGCACATTAATGGACATTTTTCAAACTTGTTTATTAATTTTAAAAAATCTACCATTTCAAAGTGAAAAACAAAAAAGTGATACCATTGCTGATTTATCAAGCTATTTTAAAAAAAAATATATTTTTATTTTATCTCTTTTTGATTTGCTGTGAGTGTGTTTTAAAATTTTACCCATTGAAAGTGATAGGGTCCACACCAACGAAAGCATGGAGCAAAAGCAGAAAACAGAAACACGAAACATAAAAAATATCAAAATAAAATTTCAAGTACTATATATATATACTTCGTTTATACTTCACTTTGTGTATCAGCTAGTAAACGTCTGTACTTCGTTTTCAAATTCAATGGGCCTACTACAGTGATCATCCCTTGGTACAAGCGCCGTGACCTAAAACATTTTTTATCTTTCATCTTCACTGCGATTTGAGCGATCGTCTTTTTACTTTGAAAAACATGCTTTTTAAAGCAGAAAGCACCAAAGAAGTTTGCTGAAACATCCACACCGGAAAATTTTAGCAATAATGTTTTTCGAAACATTTTTGTAAAACTCTGCTTTTGCTCTGTGTTTTCGGACAGAAAGTGGAAAGTGGGACCTAATCGGCCACACGTGGTGGTATATACTAGTGCCGTAAAGGGGACACATTTGTTTCCTTTGATCAAGATCGGCAAAATGCTTTTGAAAGCAAAATAAAGCCTAGAGGTTTGCTGTTACATTGTGGCGGAAACCTTGCTTTTGCTCCGTGTTTTTTGTTAGTTAACTTTACTAGGATTTATGCAAAATGATGGTGTTCAAAAAGATAGAACTGTTACTTTAATTTAGTTTTATTAAAGGGGATGTCTAAGTAATATTTAATTGTAATTTTATGAGACCGATTGGGGTAATTTAAACAATGAATTTTTATTACGTTTTTTTGTACAATATAAATGAAAGAAAGGAGCCGTTTGTAGTTTGGTGTGTGAAAATGAATGTATGAATGACATGTATGAAAATGCATTTTTCCGTACGTTTTTTTTAAAGGTGGGTCCAGACTATCCCTCATCTGCGCATGCGAAGAAAACTAAAAACTTTTTTTTTCTTTGATCTTCACGGCAATTTGAGCGACCGAGGCTTTTGCCCGCGACCAAACTTTAAATTTTGAAATACATAGGTACATGTTTTTGAAAACTCTGCTTTTGGGTTAGTCTGGACCCACCTTCAATTGAGGCTTGACTTTGTTTCTTAGGTCTCAGTTAATTTTAAAAAAGAAAATCTTCAAATTATTTTACAGCACCATCAGTCAGATACAGGAAACATCACTGATCATGGATAATTTTGTGTGCATATATTTATAAATTTGAATCTGCAATGCACCTTCCCAAAAATCGACGTTTTCTAATATTAATTGATGATGACACAATACGATGTAAGAGAATTTTTATGACAAAAAAATTGGACAGATTCTAAATTTTGTAGCAAACTTTCTGCAAACGTTTTGAATTTTTTTGTTATATGAATACACAAACGTATATTCTACACTATAAAAGGTGCTTTCTTAGCATATATTATAAAATTATTTGGAAAATATTTATAAAGATTCGGATATATTTTATCAAGATATCTCGTTTTGCATGTAGTTACACCAATTGTAACTTGATATTTATGCATTTGCAGGTTTTTTTTAAAGTTGCAATTGAATTTTTTTACAGATCTTTTTTGAAAATCTTGTTTTCACTTGGATATACGTACTGTACACCAATGTTAACGGAAAATAAAGCCAACACAACTAGTGCTGGCTTTGTAACTTGTGCATGTTAGTTAATGAAAAAACTGTGTTACTTCCTTTAAAACTTATATATGTCATAAACCAATTTTTTTTAAAAAAAACTCTTGAATTCCAAAAAACAAAAGTTAGAAACTGTTAATTAAAAATTCAAAGAATTGTATTGCTATAATTTTATTAAAATTCCGCATTTAAAAGACATGAAAACTTATAAGTTGGTTGTATATCTTGACCTATTACTGGTTAATAAACTTATACACATTAAATGTGTTAAAAGGGTAATTCAATAAGTGCTGTTATTGTTTTGATGGAAAATGTACACCATGTATTTTATTGCTTCCTTCAGGTAAAACACAATAAGGCAACTCATCACAACAGATCATAAAAGTAGTCCAGGCCCTGGCCTAATTCCCAAATTGAAATTCCCGTGCCAAGCTCTTGGGCAAGTTGCAGCCTTTTTTCGATGGAATACAAGGTAGGATAATATACATATTTCTTGCTGTTTCCACTTCTGCATTTATAAACAAAAAATTACTAATTTAGTAAACGTATGATCTGTTTTACTCCGTGTTCCTACTTCACTTACTTGTACTCGAAGAAATGTTCCATCGAATCTCCGTCCCATTGGAATTTTGGTTTTCCCTTTTGAATAATTTCAACATACCTAGAATTTAAATGAATTTTTTGAGAAAGGGATTTTCAGGGAGACGTATGATTGGAAGATGTCAATTCTCGCGTTTCTTACTTAATTAATAATAAAATAGAATGTTCTCACTTACTGTGAACCGACAATTGGCCCGCCCCCAGTGCTGGTATATTCGTTGCCATAGAAATTTAAGCCGAGCAATAATTTTTCTCTCAATGGATCACTGGCCTTAGGTACCAGGGTTTCCACACACTTTTTGATCCAAGGCAGTGGACTGTTAGGCCCTGGTCTTAAAAAGAATAAATGGACATTATACATGTTAATGTTGATAATTTGAGTATATCAGCACAAAATGGGTGGCAGTTTTGATTACCTTTGGGCATTGGAGTAGTCGTAGGTCATTAAACTAAAAGCATCAACGGAATGTACCAATGCATCAAAATCGCTCTTATCAAACATTCCAAGTTGATCTCTAATAAAATAGATCAATTAGTGATTCTTCTGTATATTATTTTTCACTAATTAAACTTATACATACCCATAATACAAAGGTGGCGGGATGACGAGGATTATTTCAAGTCCGTTTAAATGAAATGCCTTTCCGATTAATGCTACGACTTCGGCTAACTGCCTGTATTTATTTGAAATATAAAATATATTTTAAGTATTTTTAATAGTTGATTGAATTACTAAGGACATTTTTAGTGGCATTACTGTTTCGCTTGGCCCCCAAGTTGGCTCCATACTTCTAAAACAAATCCATGGAATTTATATTGCTGCAATTCAAAATGAAATATTCTGATGAACATGAATATACAAAGAAAAGTATAAAATATAATAAACCATCATACCTTGCAAAAATGTATCAGAGTCGTGGTCAATTTCTCGGTTTCAGGCTTTACGTTAGAAAAGAGCTTCTGGTAATTGATAACTTTCCAACCATCAAACAGAACTCTGGGTACTAAAAATGTCAAACATGTGTACAGTATTAGTGAGTTATACTGCATATCGAAATTTAGACAGAACTATTTGGTTTAGTAATAATAACATGCTACATTTCGCACAATATTTTATTAATAAAAGTTCCTCAAAAGTTTGTAGAGATAATGCAAAAAATAGTCATTAAAAGACTAATTTTACAAAAAATTGCCTAATTCGTATCGTGGTTCTCTTAGCATTTCTGAAATAAATTCGCAGAAATTGGAATAAAACGTCGATTGATATCATGACACGGAATAATTTTTTTCCAAAAGAGTTCATCTTTATATGGAAATTCAATGATAACTTGAAAACAAAATTTTTTTTTCTTTAGACAGAAGTATTTTTATTATTGTACAACGTTTTGGCCCCTCGCTAGGCCTTTTCGGAAACCTTGTGCGAAATTAAAAATAATAAATTCTTCAATGCGATATTTTTGTACTTAAACACCACCCAAAAATATCGCATCGAAGAATAGTATTAGACTCAACTATTTGAAGAATGGACAGAACTATTAATGTTTAAAGAAAAATGTCTTAAAATTACATTGTACATTACCTAATAAAACATCAGTTACTTTAACAAGGTAAACTGCATATAAGCAATGTATCTGTGTAATGTTAATATTGAATTATTACCTATTTTTACAGATTTGGATTTAACTTCATTTGTCCAGCCTATAAAAAGCATGTTTGCATTATAGTAAATCTATTTAAAAATAATGCAATTCAAAAATATAAAGCCACCAACCAAATTGTCATACTTTTATCAACATCATGACTGCCTTCCATGTAGTAACTTCCAGAGTCATCTACTTTTACTTGCAACCAAACTGGGGAAACGTAAGTAAATTTGTTGCCAAATATTTTAGCCACATCATAACCGTGATTGTTCCACTAAAAAAAATGTGTGCCACCTCAATTAAGCCAGGAAATTATGTTTCCATGTTTTTAACTTTGAATAGTGCATTGTTATCAGATATACAGTTGAACACGCTTAAGAAGTTTTCCACTTTATAAAGTGAATATTTGCAGTCCCAAAATAAACCCCATAGGATTATTGTTGACTTTTCCCTTTATTAGGTTTCCACGCTTAAGACGTATTCCCGAATAACAAGTCGGATCTCGTGATCCCAATAGTACAATTTGTACAAGTTTTACAATTCGCTAAAAATCTTGCTCCACTAAGGAACTTTATCAGTGATAGAACCTTCCTAACACCGAACTACTTTCACTAAACTTTCCTTCTTAAGAAGTTTTGAAAACTTCGGTCCCTTGAAAAACTTCTTAACATATGGTTGTACTGCATATTTTACCACGTACAGGAGTCACATATCCTAGTACGGTTCCATGAAACCTTTTAGTATTAGTTTGCTCATGATAAGTTTTGTGATTGGTGAAAATTTCTTTCCACTTTGGATGTTCTGTGACTAAACTTCGATCGAATACCGATTGTTGTGATAGCTAAGAAAAAAAAATAGAAGCCTGAAAGTTATGTGATCGAGTAGTAAATTGTGAAAATGATGAGTACATATATATTAAGTACCATTGATTCCTGTGAAATACTTTGAGATGAAATGTGTTTGTCATTTTTAGAAAGTGTTCCTTCAATTTCAGTTCGAATGATCAGGCACGTAACTATCAGAAAATGCCAATGTAGTCTCATGTAACAGCAAATCATGGCTGAAATATAAACAAATACATTTTTTTAATGATGTACTACTACATAGCTTGATACTCTAGCACTTTTATACCTACAAAATACTAATATGCAGCTTCAAAATTCAAATATGTGTTAATACCATATCATGATACATTTATAACTAAGAGCCCCAGGTAATACTAGAGGGAGTAATAGATGATATATACCTTATCAAAAATTTGCAGTGCAAACTATTTTTTTAAAAACTTATGTAGATGCAGTGCAGTAAATTTAGTAGAATTTTAATAACATGCAAATTATGATCAGCAAATTAACTTGTTTTCTGAAAGTTAAAAACCCTTTAGGGCTGGACGACCCCCCTTAATTGCAGACACAATTTTGAGGCTTACCTGGAGTGGGAGGATCATCCACACAAGAAACCCAGCTAAAAAATGTGCCATAAAATTGCAGTTATTCATAAAAACTGTAGTTTCATACTGCACATTTGCTGTAATTAACTACAGTTTAATTTTCAGGTGTATAATGGGACAAAAAAAAACTGCAGTTTTTCTGCCATTTGGAATTACACCTTTACAGCAGTATTACTACACTTTTATTGTTAAAAAAATGCAGTTTTTCATTCATTCATAATTGCAAAATATGTGAAATTTTAAATTCTGCCATTAACTGCACTTTACTGCAAAAATAGTGGAGTATATTGATTAGAGACTCGATGCAAGTACTTTTAATTAAAACTTCCTCAATTATCTGAGTTAATCAAAATAAATTATACTAAATACTTCCACAGTTTGTATTGCATTTTTTTCAAATTTTAAACATGTAATACATATAAGTACAATAATGCAAAATAACTATATAATGTGCACTTTTTGTAGAAAATTATATGGATTTATTATTCAAAGATTTGTAACAATCACATTTTAAGTTTTTTGAACCTTTTTAAAAAATCCCTTTAGCCTACAATACATAGAATTTCTTGCGGCCCACCTGGCTATATTAATTATTATTTTGGATTAATTGTTTGGTAATTTATAGATCGATGATCAAGGAGGATCAAGGTCAGTCCAATTACATGATTAATTACTGGACAACAACATGCACTACTACATGTCTAGTGACGTTTAGCAAATCATAATATTAATTGCCACGTGTTAGCTAAGAAATATTCATTTGAAAATCGTAATACTACTCCAGGTGTATCCAGGTTAAAAAAAAAAAACTTTGGAAAATCTCCAAGAATTGAACCTGCGCAGCATCCCTGTGAAAGACCACTGCCCACCTCGTTCGGTTACGAGTATGAATGTTAATCACCAATGACAATTGATTATTAATTTTATATGCTATGACAAAATCAACGAAACGTGTCAAGTCTATATTTACCTTTAGAGCAAATTATAGGCCTACAGTCGAGCTTCAGCCTGCTGTTGCTATGGTTACGTCAAACTTCAACAAGCATCGTCTGCTAAAGTAGATACACGTTGCTTTAGTTTAATTTCAGTTGCATATACGTGTTGAGTAATTTTATCCTTGTATTCTGCAATATTTATTATTTCGTGAAGGTCAAGGCAAATTGGATGATATACTAGGTAAGAAACGAAGAATGTATAATTTATTACACTTCACAGTGGTTGTTTTATAATAATCGTGTTTTGTGTACATTTCTAGACGTAGCCATTCCTTTCAACTAGGCCTACTTGATTGTTGAACTTTGGAGCGTCTAACTTTTGAACCTAATGTCAATCTGCATATAGTTATTTTTAAAAATGAACTTTAGAAGTCTTAAATTTATAATTCTTTCGTTGTTAATACTGCTAAATTGCAAATGCAGTGCTTTAAATTCTTTTATTGATGGCATGGGAGATGCCATCAATAATCTTGGCAATATGATGAATGCCATTGGTTCGAATGTGGAGAACGTTGTTGATGGTATCAAAATTCTCGAAAAGGTCATAACGGAAGCCATTGAAGAAAATTGTGAATTTCGTTGTGCAAATGGTAAGTTCAATGTAGAAATAATCGAATTTTTATTGTATCCATCCTTTAGGAATATCTAATGACAAGTGTAAATGCATTCATTGTGGGACTCAGCAATGCACCTGGCATTTGGTATTAGTATTTTTGGATTATTTGGTAGTTTATAAAGGCGACGCCGCACGTGCAGTATTTGGAGAGTGCAGAATATTTCAATATTCCCCGAATCTTTCACTGCATGAAGACCTTACTAAGCGGCAAGTGCTCCGATACACAAATGGTGCGTGTTTCACAGAGTTTTTACGGGAACAATTATAATTGTACTTGCCGCAAAAATAATTATATAATTATATCTCAGCATACAAATTCTATTGTAGAAAACTGATCGATGAATTAATTAAGGTATCAATTCATTCATATATTATCATCTTTTACTGGTAAATCACTCGACGAATACGTGTGCCTAGTACAACTGTTTCGCTATGTAAATATTCGCCCGCTTTGACTCGGGACAAAATGACGTCATTTCTGGTGGGAAAAGCCGAAATCCTAGGTTAGTAGACCAGTACCCGACACACACTATAGTGGGAAATCTGCGACTAGCCACTCGGTACTCTAAGAATGTCAGTATGTGTGGTGCCGCCTTCATACGACTACTCACAAACCAAATTGGCAGATATTGCAAACTGTTTCTCATTTTGTTTTGAACATTTTCTCTAGCTAAATTTCAATCTAACTTTTACTAATTTCAGATGCCAAGCCCGTTCCCAATCCATTACACGAACCTTCCCAAAATGGCTGTGGAACATTTGGTTTAAAGGTATATCAGTGAATTTAGAATTCATTTTCCTTTGGTATAGATCATAATTTGCTGATTAGTTTGTTTCTAATTTCAGTGGCAACAGAAATATCTGCCCCTGAAGCAGCTTACTAGGTGTTGCGATAGACACGACATATGTTATGACACTTGCAATAAGAACAAGGAGCATTGTGATATGACATTTAAAACTTGTCTTTACAAACTCTGTGATACGTATAAAACAACCTTCGTAGAAGTAATGACGCACAAAAGTAATACATGAAATGGATTGAAAAGTATAGGTTGTTGATTTTAAAACAACCATTTAACTTTGAACAATTATTACTATTAATACAAAGGTTTATGATAAAGACAGGTTTCTGGAACCAGTTGTGGATAATGTTTGTAAAGGTTTTCAGCTTTTTCATTTCACATCATATTCGTCTCACAAAGCAAAACTATCGTTTCTTATTCGAAAACCAGATGTCGTACAAAAAAACTGAAATTTTCTGTTTCTCAATGTAGGACTCGAGTTTGTTGACACATTTATCCCAAATTTTGATGAGATTGTCTATACCCCTCTCGTAAAATGCGTATATGTTGGCTATGAACAGATATTGCCAAAACGCAAATTTCACATCATCGTCTATTTTGAATTTTTGACCACGCTAGTGTTCCTTTAGTGAACCAAAGAGATGGAAGTCGCTTGTTGAAAGGTCGGGGCTGTATGGTGGATGTTTCAATGTTTCCCACCCAAAAATATGTTGATCTTGTGGGCTGTGGCGTGGGCAGAATGGGACGCGCATTGTCATGCAGTAGCACTACTTCATTCATGTCCAAATGTGGTCGCTTTTAAACGAATTACTGCTCGAATAAACATTTGTCACCATAAACTCCACACATTTCATTATAAATTTCACTCGGTTTCATGCCTTTCAACACAGAAAAACGAATAACACGTTTTTGTACCTCTCGTGTGAATGCTTTCAAGTGAGGCGCCATGTAGAGACCTAATACCAAAATGTCTTGCTCTTTAAAATGGCCGTTTCAGCGGTTTTGTACAACATCTGGTTTTCGAATAGTAAACGAATATGCAAGACTTTTTGACCGCCCCTCGTACTTTGCAGCGAAAATCGTAAACTAGAACTTCTTACATTAGCTGATAAACCACCCACGGAGAAAAAATAATTAATGGTTGTTTTAAAATGAGCACCCTTTTTCTTGCAGATTTTTTGGGTAAATTTCAATTTTTAAAATAATGCTAATTTCTTTCAGAATGCAAAGCTGCAGCTAAAGTAATGTACACTGGGACCACTGCATTGGGATGCAAGGCTTATAAAGATTCTCAGGCAAAAGCATGCCTTTGTCGAAAGAAGCATGACGATTTGTAGTCATCTTACTCAGTAAGTTGGTTAAACTTGCTCAATTGTATTTTATTAAACCAAAGATTTTTAAGCCAATGGCAATCTGTTACACTTGTTACCAAAAAAGTTCGCTATATTATATTTCACTTTATAATAAATTATTAGTGAAAAGATAAGTTACATGTTTCTTTCATTTGGCGACTTGTACTTCATATCAAGATAGGCAAAAATGTCTTCTTCACTGGTAACTGGAAGAGGTTCTCCAGGAACACCTTAAACGAAGCACATTTTGTTAGATTTACAATATTGGAGCGAGATTTCAAATTTCTGATACAGTAGAAGCCCTATTATCTGTCTCTCAAGCTTAACTGGCAATTTTAAAAAAGTGAGAAAAAGACTACCATATTTTATGGACAATAAGACGCACCTTAATTTTTAAGCAATTTAAAAAAAAAACAAGTAATATAAGACGCACCTGAATTTTGGAGGCAATTGTTTGAAGAAAAAAGTGCGTCTTATAGTCCGTAAAATACGGTATTACGTACACCTGTGCGTAAGAAAATTGCATACATATACTTACGACGTACGTTGAGTAACAAATATTAGCAATGGCATGAAGCATATTTTTCAGATATAATTTTGCAAATATTCAAATACTTATTAATAATACAGGTACATAAATAAAATGTAACTATCCCCATGCCACAGTTGCTCAAATCGCATGAACTTGAGACTGAGCTGAGTCTCAAGTCCCAGGCGCGTACCACAGCTGCACAGAAAAATTGACCAGCCGAGCTCAAGACAGCCAAATGTGAGACTCTGCCACTATGGTAGGGTGTCATTTAAAGCTTTAGCTTAAGCTTGAGATGCAGCTTAGAAGAGAAAGCATGAGCTTCAGTTTTTTGACCAACTGCAGTACCGGCCTAACCCCATTCCACAGTTGCTCAAATTGCATGAGTTTGAGACCGAGCTGCGTCTTAAGTCGGAGATGCATACCACAGCTGCACAGAAAAATTTCCAAGCCGAGCTCAAGACAGCCGACTGTCTGCAACTGTGGTAGGGTGTCATCTCAAGCTTTACCTTAAGCTTGAGTTTCAGTTTTTTTACCAACAGTGGTACCGGCTTAAGTGTATTTTATAAACATTATTTTTTTTATGAATTCCGGATTAACTGGCTATCTTCCCCAACCTACCTCCGGTCCCAATCAGGATGGATAAGATGGGTTCTACTGTTAACTAATAAATAATATTTAAAACCTGCTTACCCGTTGACCCCATTGGTCTTACAGAGTACTCATTAAGTGTAAACCCATTTTCCAATGCAATCTGCCTCATGTTTTTGTTGAACATGTCACTGCCAGTGAAATACAGGATGCCACAGAAATATTGGTCATGGGGTATCAACCTGGAGTAATCAGAAAATGTAAACAATTATTAGAAAGCAAAGATATGTTTTTAAATGCATGGAAAATGTAAAGTATTTAGTATTCTTATCTGAATGCACATTGCTACTGCAATTTTTACTATGTTATCAATTTGCATGCACATTTTTATCTTTAGATATTTGTATTGGCTACACGGTTGCGCAGTTTCCAAATTATCTGCTAAGTATACGCGAATTCAACAATTTCCGCGTTTCTTAATCCAGTTTCAAATTTAAAAATTATTTGTTCTGCAATACAAATACTCTATTATCTTACAGTTTTTTCATTGAATCCAACTCGGATATATTATCTGTATTTACTCAGATAGCGTCTGCATAAGTAATTCATAAATAATAATTGTGGCACAAAGCAAAGGCGCACGTACGTTCTTTGTCCGTTTAATGCAGACTTATTGTGTTTAGTTCAACATACCTAATGTCAATTCGTCTGTAAGCAGAATCAGTTCTCGTCTTCTCAATGTGACATACACCCTATAAAAAAAAAAATTTAAAAATGTAATCCACAAAATGGCATTTTGATTCATTATATAAAATACATTTATTAATTTGAGAATGCAGGCTCGTGCGGACACATCTTTTGAAAATTTATACTAAAAAAGCTAATAAGTCACTTAAAACTGAACAATTTATCTTATAAATAGAAACTTTTAATCAGATATACCAAGTGGTATGTAATCTGCATGCATAAACAACTTTGGTGCTAATCTATAAGCTGAATGGGTTTTTTTGGAATTGTTATCCATACTTCATGTACATGTACTTGAGTTACAATGAATTACAACAAATTCAAGAGATAATTCAGAAGCTATGATTAACAGAAAAAAAAATTGCAATCGTGAGCTACCTCCATGATCATATAGGCCATGCACGATAAAAAAGCATGCTTGTGGCAGAAATTCATAGGAAATATCTCAAGTATTTGCATGAAATGTTGCACAAAAACCTACTAGAAAATACAATCTGCAAGCAACTCTGCAGTTGGCCGTGGTTTTGTCCCTTACTCAATAAAATCTTGTTATCTTATATTCGGTGGCAGGCAGTTTCAACTAAATTTACTCAACTAAAATGGTACAACTGAAGGATTTACAACTATGAAATGTTCAACTAAA
>JAQGBW010001392.1:0-26563 GCA_034698625.1 Julus scanicus
TTTGAAGTTGTATGACTGTTTTCAAGAATTTTATAAAAAAAAATTACTTAAAATCCTTCATTTTATGAAAATGGGATACCTTTACAAAAATAAAATTGAATTTTGTCAATTATTGGAAATATATTGAAAATTGCCTGCAGTTTTCTATCTTTATTTCAAGATTTTTTAAAATTGGGGGTCGCAAATTTCAAGCAAAAATGGAGGTGAGTGTGACGAAATCTTAAAATTTAGGAATTTGAAAATTTTAACTAAAATAATACACGATAGTTTGATCCTGTTTGGAAGCGTGTGAAATTTGAAAATTTTAACTAAAATATAATCCACGATAGTTTGATCCAAAATTTGTTTGGGAGTGAGTCAAAATTTTAAAATTTCGGAATTTGAAAATTTAACTAAAATAAACCACGATAGTATGATCCGAAATTTAATTGGGAGCGTGTCAAAATTTTAAAATTTTGGAATATACAAATTTTAACTAAAATAAACCATGATAGTATAATCCATTATTTTTTTTTTGGAATCAATCAAAATTTTAAAATTTCGGAATTTGAAAACTTAACTAAAATAAACCACGATAGTTTAATCCGAAATTTGTTTTGGAGCGTGTCAAAATTTTAAAATTTCAGAATATAAAATTTTTTAACTAAACAAATCTACGATATTTTAATTTATTTGAGGTTTAGAGGATCACAGGCTAGTTAGCATATAAGGCCACGATATTTTGATCCGAAATTTATTGATTCTCTAACAGATTGACTATTTTCAAGAATTTTTTGTAAAAATTACTTATAAAATCCTTCGTTTTACTGAACTGGGATTACAAAATGTGAAAACGTTTAAATTAGAGAACGTTAAAATTTCAGATTTCTAAAATTATTAAATTTCGCCTGTTTCCAGTAGCCTGCAGTTTCTTTATTTCAAGATGTTAGGTGTTGAGTTTTTCAATTGGCACATTTGAAGTAAAAAAGGAAAGAACGCGCCTAGGCCTATAATTGAACCCAAATATAGATTTTATGCAAATAATTGAGATTGTGGAAAGTAGTTTAGGCGTTTTCTGAGAGAACTAGTAGGAAGGACAAAATGAAAAGCGAAGTGTCTGAAGTAGTGCCCATGGGCTTAGCAACGAGACAGTGCTTTTTCTCCATTGATTCTGGCATCTTACTCGTGTATCTCGCTTTCAATTTCCATATAGGATGTCTGAATCTATCACTCGAATTTCAATCGATCTCTAATTTTATCCACTTTTTTTTTACCTCCTTTTTCTCCTTTACTTTCTCTCACTTCATCAGCATGGGCATACCTGCATTTTAATAATTTAAATACGAGAGCTGGCGCAATACTTTGGCCCGCAGTCTAAATGGATATCCGGAAATAATATTCCACCAGGGAGGAAATTACATTGCGCATATATTTTTTGTTCATTGCTTATTATAATTTGTTTACGACTCTTGCATGAGAGTATATAAGAAAAATGGAAAAGAAAAAAAACCTCATCTCGTGTTTTCAGTATTATACAGGTCTGTGCTGACGTCATCTTATACATTTTGTCATATCTTATTGCGCAGGTGCGTAAATACCAATCAAAAATCGTGAAAAATGGTGTATTAAAATTCCCGGATGACGGGGAATTTAACAAAGATATGAAATTGTGACGACCCAACGCGACCCTAATACAAAATTTCTGAATATTGTTGATTTTTATAATTTTTTAATTTAAGGTTCTAAGTATAGTTGCAATTAGTAGCCACAAATGAAACAAGATTGTTCTCGAGTCATTGCTTAAGTTGCATAAGTCTCCCTTGATGCTTATTTAGAAACTAGATCATTTGAAATAAAATCATTCATCTTCATTAAAATAAAATAAAATGTTACAATGACTTCACTTGAAACAAGGCCGTATATGTCATCACATGTTTTTTTTGGGGGGAAGGAAGGTGGGGGAGGAGGGAATAGGGTCCAGAATCTTGTGGTGGACTAAGGACCTTAATGGACTTTTATTGGTATTAATTGTTTTCTATGGTTCATGTATTGACTTCTATGGACTTCTATATTGACTCCTATGGTTTAGCTGTATTGACTGAACAATAGAAAACCATAGAAAACCATAGAAAACAATTGAAACCAATAAAACCAATAAAAATTTTCTATTGATATTAATAGAAAACAACGCTCCAAATAACAATAGGAAACAATATAAATTTTCTATTGATACCAATAGAAAACAACGTTCCAAATAACAATAGGAAACGATATAAATTTTCTATTGATACCAATAGAAAACAACGTTCCAAATAACAATAGAAAACAATAGAAATTTTCTATTGATACCAATAGAAAATAATATAAATTTTCTATTGATACCAATAGGAAACAACGTTCCAAATAACAATAGGAAACAATAGAAATTTTCTATTGATACCAATAGAAAACAACGTTCCAAATAACAATAGAAATTTTCTATTGATACCAATAAAAAACAAAGTTCCAAATAACAATAGGAAACAATAGAAATTTTCTATTGATACCAATAGGAAACAACGTTTCAAATAACAATAGGAAAAAATTGAAATTTTTTATTGATACCAATAGAAAACAACGTTCCAAATAACAATAGGAAACAATAGAAATCTCTATTGTTTTTTTCACCAGTGAGGACCAAATTATACAGAATATTCCCTGAAGCACTGTTCAACATGTGATGACAGTGACCAATTTCGCTCAGAAAACCATCGCCGAAGGTTTTCGGAGCTCCCTGTAAATAAACCCCAGTATGGTTGAGCTATTTTATAGTCACTTGTGCGTTAAAAAATAAAGAAGGAGGGGAAGAAATTATTTCAAAAATTGCAAGAATAAAAATGCGTGAGTGCAGTACGAATTTGGGGCTGATGAACCGAGTTACGCCGAGGGACTTTTTATTTGCCAAATTGTTGATTGTCGAAATGAATAGTACTGGCATTAAACCATTTCGGTTGGCTGCCAACGAAAACGCTAAATTTGAATTTCCTTAAAAATTTGTATTTCCTTTTAGCAATGAGATGGTTGCTTATGAGAAATAGAGTAAACATTGGCGCTCGGATCTCAGTAATAATAAGGGCAGACCGGAGCTAAATTTCACCATCTAATAGATGCGCAAGATGCATGTTTAATGAGGGCTCTAATATTTGAATAACAATTTCAAATGAAGAAAAGAAATGCAGAAGCAAAAGAGGACCCCCAGTCTAGTATTATTAAACATTTCGTGCGCCAGGTTGGTGCGTATCCATTAACATGGGAAATGGGAAATAAGAAAAATGCTCAATTTTTAATGTTGGCAATTCAAAAACGCGCAAACAACCGAATTTCAGCCAACGTCGTGTATATAGATAGTTCTACTAAATCTCATTTTATTTTTACATTTATTGAACAAAAAAAAAGGAAAAAAAGTTGATCCATTGGGTTTAAGACTAAAAACGAAATTTCTAAGTATTTGATGCAGTCGCATTTTGCTTTTAAAAATGAAACACTGTTCAATATGAAATCCAATTGAGTGCAGGGTGTACATCCCTCAACGTCATATATTCCTCCTTTTACCCTTCTTTGGATAAAAATAAAAAAAAATATATTCCACGAAAGGGAGTTTTGGAAATCCATCAGAAATCACGACCGAATTATCTTTGGCATTCACACCCTGTTCAGTAATAACACAACAACACGAGTATTCTTGGGCTCATTAACCTCCATTGAAAATCCACGTTTTCGATGTGCTTTACGCATGTTATTGATAAAATTACGAGCTTATTTTCTGATTGGTGATGCAAAACTTTGCATGTCTAATCACCCTGACAACAGCTAAATTCACGCATGGACTAACCAGGTTTATTGAAGTTTGCTGATTGGCTGCCGACTCTGCTCAACCTTGTGGAAAATGAGATTGGCTTTTTTGGAAAATATTTTTGTTTAGGATTCCTGTTTTTACATCAGTTTTAACAATACATAAACGTATTTTACAATGAAGATGGCCAAATAAACCTGATTAATCCAACATTTTAAATAATGATTCCAAATTATAAGGCTTAACTGATTACTGCATTTCAAATTGTCCCAAGAAATGATTGAATACATTTGTGAACTACAGTGGGACACGGGACACGGTGGTACAACATCTTTATAAATTCAGGTTTTATCAGCAACCCAATGTTTTTGATTTGCAAAGAAGCTGTATGCAGCACTCTTTCATTAACCACATTTTCTGCGATCTGACACGAGTATAGAAGAAAATATTTTCAGTTAAAGTTTTTGTTCTTGAAAAGTAATTTATTCAACTCGCAATTGGATTTTTATTCTAGGTGTAATTTTAAAACATTAGTAATGCTGCGATATACCATTGAAAAGTGTATATATCCAGCTATAATTTCAAACTAAAGTTTATGGTAATTAGCCACGTGGTCAGCTGTAAGGCCTTATTCAAATCAAATTGGTTATACGGGGTACAGTGGACCACAACATTATGGGGTAGAGTGGGAAGTGTCCCAGCATACCCCGATTAATGTTTTTGGAAAATATTTTTATATTTTCTCATTAATCATAACTTTAAAATAAAAACAATGTTTAAATTTATGTTTTAAAGTAAAAATGGTTCACAATCACAGAAAAAAAAACACATTTGTACAAGTAAGCAGTGAAAATATGAAAGCTGCTGTAATTACGATTAATTTGAATGGTTTTTGTAATTTATACTTGGAATTTTAAATTGACGTGCTGAATTAAACACAATTAATCAATGTGGTGGTCTGTTTCTTGTAAAATTTGTCTTAATTTCGCGCGGACCACTGTGCCCCATGCCAAGGGTCTCCCCTACATAGTTTACAAATGTATTCGATCGTTTCTTGAGGACGTACCTGAATTTTACTAGAATTTTTGGTACCTAATACGGCTGTATTTATGATCAGGTTGTGAATTTCAACGATATACTACATGTATTATTGGTAATATTACTTGATCTCCAACTATTCTGAAAAACAAGTCTTCAAAAACACTAAGTATATATATATATACTGGAACGTGCCACATTTTATTTCAGAAATGTCAGAGACACCCTTCACCTTGCCACAGATGGCAGATTGTGTGATATGGTATGCTACATTTTACCAATGGACTGACCAAGAACAACAGAAATTTGAAACCAAATATGACAAAGTTCCACCTACCAAAGAATTGGTAGAACTGTGGTGCCAAAAGTTTATCACAACTGGAAGTGTACAAGACAATTTGGAGCAATCTGAAGAAGTAAATCTGAGTTTGCAATAATTTTTCACAATATCCTGTGAACAACTTGTGATACATGTTGTTGAGCTCTGAACAATTTTTATTCTAGAGAGAGCCACATACCAGTGATGCGGTGGATATTGGTGAAGAAGGTGGTGATGGTGATAACCCTAATATTAATTTAAAAATTGTTAGGTTGAAAAATAAATTTTTCTTTTATAAAAACGATTAGAGGTCTGTGTGATGTTAAATCTGAAGATTTTCGTTTGTTACAGAGCCGGATCAATATACAGGGCACGAAAAGGCATGCAGTGTCTTGTGGTTCCAATATACCGGAAGTGAATCATTGGCAGGACGGCTCTTCAAAAATTTCTTCAAGAAAGAAGAACCCAATGAACCGTCAATAAAACAATGGAATCAGACCTTCCTTAAGACAGGCCGAGTTGGCAATTCTCCAGAACATGTTGAGGTAATCTTTAAGAAGAGATATAATTGTTGTGATTGGTAGTTTCAAGTGTTTTTTGATCAAAAGAATGCATAACTACTCTTAAAAACTTGTATATAACTTCCAAGTGAAGGAGGTAATGTCCACATAACCAATCTTTAAAGATTGCATGCTTGAAATTTGCTTCAGTTGTTCAGTTGTTTACTTAAAGATGGCACTACAATTTTCTAAGCAAATCCGACATTAGCTACACTGAAAACTCAAAATGTGCAAAAAAGCACACCAAATGTGTACAAAATTTGCGCACACATAAATGTGTAAAATTATCTATTTTTATATGCAATATAACACATTTGAATGTCATAATAAGGTAATTTTAAACTGGGTAATTAATAAAAACAGGTAATTTTACACATTTATGTGTGCGCAACTGTTTTACACATTTATGAGTAAATTTACATTTAACTATTTTTGTACTTATTGTATTACTCAAGTTCATCTCATACTCGTACTCAAGTAATCATGTCTTAAATTACTTCATTGTTTTTCTTGTTTGCTCTTTAAATGTTGATTTCTTTAATTAAATTAGGTTAAAATTAGGTTTTTCTAAATATTTACTATTACTTTCTTGAGTTTACTCGTTTTGATATTTATCTAAAGTGACCACATTAAGTGTTTGTCTAATTTGGGTTTTTTAATATCGAAATTGTTTCCCTAGTGTCTCCAGCATTAATTTCGTTAATTTACCATAATTATAACACCTGAGGGCGCTCGAAAAGAAAACAATGTTTCTCAATTAAAACGTGTTTAATTCGCTAGTTGGCGTTGTTTTACGTAACAAATATTTGCAACTTTTTTACACATTTGGTGTGCTTTTTTGCACATTTTGAGTTTTCAGTGTATGACCTGGCTATTGCATCCAAATTAAAGTTTTCATTTGTGATATGTTCTAGATAACAGAAGATGTTAATATCGAGAAGATCTTCCAAATTGGTGAGATCTTAAAAGATGAGGAGGAATATGTTTTGCAAGGACAGACGCCGACCAAAACTCGAGTAAGAATTAAAATTAAGTTTTACTTCTTTTCTCAAATTAACCTTCTACATCTAAATCTAACCTTCTTCCCCATCTACAATTTATCCTGTGACACTAATCCAAATCTAGATATCAAGAGTTAAAAGGAAGGACTGTAAAGTTCCAAGTGTAGCTTAAAGTTCCTCGGTAGTCTCAATTACCAAGTCTCAACTAAGATTTTTGTAACACTGGTTCCTTTATGGAAATTTCTAGCGAACACTTAAAAATCGGCCCTGGGAAAGAGAATTTCAAATTCAGGTAAGTGTTTTTTATAAATCTATAAACATATGATTAGGCGACTCCTTTTTATATCAAATCCTGTGCACCCTGACACCGGGGACGTCCATTTATAATGCCCATCATCATGTGTTTGAATTCTCAAAAACAACATTACAGATTATTTTCAATTGTCATCTGGCTCAGACCGCCTGGTTACAAGAACCATTTCCAAAACCAATCATACATTCATCCCTGATTCACAAGCCAAAATAAGTGGGGGTGCTGCTCCATAAATTTGTTAGGTATGCAGGGTCGGCACTGCGGGAGCGACAGTGCTCTCTCCCCCTCGCAGCTTCCCATGTGCGCATGCGTAAAAAGTCGGCACCACGTCACTGGAACTGTGGAGCACACAGTTCCATACAAAGATTTTTGGTACCCTGTTAGGCACTGTGGGAGCGACAGTGCTCTACTTCGCAGCTTCGCGTGCAGCTTCCCGTGTGCGCATGCGTAAACAGTCTGCACCACGTCACTGGAACTGTGAAGCACACAGTTCCATACAAAGATTTGTTGTATTTTTTTTCATTTGCATATTTCATTTTCATTGTATTTGTATTTCTTTTTGGGGGTGCTGCAGTTCAACAGTGCCACACTCCCTGAATTGCTTTTAAAATTTAATTGTTTGATCTCACATTGTTTAGTTCCACATATTAATTTTTTGCAAGGTATATTATAGCATAGCCCTAAATGTCTCGTCATATTAGAATTTACATGTTTTTAACACGTCCCATATATCTGCGAGGAGAATTTCTTATTTTCCCCGAGTATGGGATCATAACTCCCTGAAAAACGCTCGTATTTTAGTGTGGGTTGTTCTATAAATTCGGTTGGAAAATGTGCATGTCAATGGCATGTTAAGCACGTTTATGATACATGTACGTTTGGCTGCAATACCCCATAGCCCAATATTATGAAATAGGTGTAGTCGATGGAGTTGGAAGCCCACGGTTGCTTTATTCCGCTCTGCCACTCTTTGAGTTGTTATTTGGGGGTCTCGTAAAGTCAATCAAAACGTCAATAAATGCCACGCCATCCGATTCTCTTAACCCTTTGCTGGTGCCATAAACGTAAACCTCGCTCAGGAATCAAACATTACGTTAGCATCCCGCCATGACACTAAAAACTGAAATATTGAGCTCGGTACCGAGCTTGAACAGTCCCTTTGGGGGCGCACCAAATGTGCAGTAAGTCTTTTTATACACGAATAAATATACGCCAGTTTAACATCAGACAGCTTTTTTGCAAATGGGCTCTGGGACTTATGTTTCTACAGGCCACACCTCCCTCCCTGCCTGCCTTCCTCTTCAATTCAGAGCAAATTTTAGATTATCTTAAGGTCTCAGTAACTAATACGAGAAGCGGTCAAAATGTGTTGCATATTCGTTTATTATTCGAAAAAAAGATGTCGTACAAAAAAACTGAAATAGCCATTTTAATGAGCAGAAAATTTGCTATTTTTAAATTTAGGACCCGAGTTTGTTGACACATTTATCCAACGGCCACACCTCCCTCCCTGCCTGCCTTAGACTCAATTCAGAGAAAATTTTACATATACAGATAAATTTACTTTCAATTATCTTAAGGTCTCAGTATAACTAATATGAGGGGCGGTCAAAATGTGTTGCATATTCGCTTATTATTCAAAAATAAGATGTCGTACAAAAAAACTGAAATAGCCATTTTAAAGAGCAGGTAATTTTCTATTTTTCAATGTTGGACCCGAGTTTGTTGACACATTTATTCCAACGTTTGATGATATTGTTCCAAACCCTCTCGTAAAATGCGTTATGTTAGCTATGCAGATATTGCCCAACCACAAGTTTCACATCATCGTCTGTTTTGAATTTTTGACCACTCCAGATGTTTCGATGTTTTCCACCCAAACATGTTAAATTTGTGGGCTGTGGCATTGGCAGAATGGGGACTTCTTTTTTTGTCAGTTACAATTTTGCGTCCTTTCTTAAAGTTTAAACACCACCTCTGTACCGTACTTCGTGAAACACATTTGTTATTATAAACTCCTAACATTTCACTATAAATTTCACTCGGTTTCATGTCTTTCAACACTGAAAAACGAATAACACTTCGTTGTTCCTCATGCGTAAACGCTTTCGAGTGAGGCGCCATTTTGTTTTTGATAGTTTGTTCGAAAATCTGCATGAATTGTGTCACTATGTAGTGACTTAAAACCAAATTTCCTGCTCTTTAAAATGGCTATTTCAGTTTTTTTGTACGACATCTGGTTTTCGAATAATTAACGAATATCCAAGACTTTTTGACCACCTTGATCAAATTGATGTAACATGCAGTTTTATCCAAATTATCACTGATTTACATTCCTTTACTTTTCTACAGCAGAGAACGCGAGGTCCTGACAAATACAAGAGGTGAGTTTGAGTTTTGAGAACATGTTTCGAGTTATTATTTTGGAAATAAATTGTTTCCATTTTTCATCCACAGACAAAAACGCAAAAAACTAAGCAAGGAATATCTTAAAAGAGTATTTCCTCCTACCTCTGAAACAAAGGACAACACTTTTCTTGATTGGGAAAGTTTCTTTCCACCTGTTTAAGGTAAGCTTGATTTAATTTACTCCCGTATTGGTCATCCGGGGTGGAATTCAATTTAATTTATGGACACTAAAATAATTCGAGAATTTTTAGTTATTTTTGCGACCATGAATGCTTCTAATTTTTGTAATACAAACCAAGGTGTTCAATGCTACAAATTCACTTATTTTCAATCTGTAGTAGCTTTATATCCGGCAATTTATTCAGTAATATAAGTGCTATTGATAATTTTTTATTACCAAATATCCTAAAATGTTTTTCTTTTGTAGTTTTTTCCCCTACATGACACGCAAGATATTTATGCTGTTGGACTCAAAATGAAAGGCACAGCTTTCATATAAACATTGTAATTAGAAAACATTTATTTCTAAAAAAAGTATACAGATATAAGTAATCACGATTGTTGTCCCATAATTATTTATGTTTAATCTTAAATGCTTAATTTTCTAGTAATCTGTATTATTACAATTATTATTTTTTTATAAAACTGAAGTACGGATGTGCAAGAAATTGCTTTTGTACAATTACTTATTATGTATCTACAATATTATAAAATAAATCTACAATTGTAATTTCATAAAATTAGTTTCCAAAGCTAGTTATACTATAGTGGTCAGTGTTGGGTAGTAATTGAGTACATTAAATGAATTTGAGTAACGAGTAAAAGAGTAATAGTGTACTGTGTACAAATAGTAATTGAATACTAAATGCACACAAGTAATTGGACGCAAATGTACTCAAAACGTGCGAGTACAATGTACTCGATTACCAAAAAAATTGTATCCACAATGAGTAATTACAAATGTCCTCGAGTATTAACGTAATCAGAGATAATGAGTACCATGTTAATCGAGTATGTTTAGAAATACTTAAGTAATTGGGGTCGCATTTAATACATTTCAGTAACAGAATGAGTACCTTGAAATGAGTGTGATCCTAAATGATTCTACCGGTACTGGTAGCAGTACTTTTACACATGAGTAAATATTTGATTACTGATTTCATACGACTACTGATTACATCCACTATACTTGTACTGTAGAGTACGATTCCAGTGCAATCGTAATCAGTACTTTTACTCATGAGTAAATATTTGATTACTGATTTCATACTACTGATTACATCTACTCTACTTATACTGTAGAGTACGATTCCAGTGCAATCGTAATGAGTACTTTTACTCATGAGTAAATATTTGATTACTGATTTCATACGACTACTGATTACATCTACTATACTTTTACTGTAGAGTATGATTCCACTGCAATCTTAATCAGTACTCATATCCATGAGTACAATTTACCCTAGTCTGGCTACGCTACAACTCATACTAAAGAGTATGATTCTACCGGTACTGGTGTAGCAGTACTTCTATGTTTATTTGAACACTTCATTGGTTTAATTGTTTTCTATGGTTTATGTATTTACTTCTATTGACTTATATGGTTTGGCTGTATTGACTGAACAATATAAAACCATAGAAAACACTGGAAACCAATAAAACCAGTAGAAATTTTCTATTGATACCAATAGAAAACAACGTTCCAAATAACAATAGTAAACAATAGAAATCTCTATTGTTTTTTTTTCACAAGGGCTAGTTCTTCTAAACATGAGTAATTATTTAATTACTCATTTCATACGACTACTTATACTGTAGAGTATGATTCCACTGCAATCGTAATCAGTACTCGTACTCATGAGTACAATTCGGTTAAGTCTGATAGTGATAATTCGTCTTCCTTAAGAAACATTTAAGTCGTGAACTCTCTTCCTTGCCCAAATGTGTCTTTTATGGACAGAAATCAATTTGATGATGAATCCAAACTGAGTTGTGTTTTTGGTTCTTTCGTCCGTCCATTTAATTCATTTATACCATTTGGTTGGTCATCAATACTCGTGTAATGGCGATTAAAACGAGGTATTCTTCTTCGTTTCATGTCTTTTTCATCAGTTTTCTCACCGTCCCTTAACGCCCCACTCTTTAATTTGATTGCATTTAGTTAGTTGGGCGAAGAGTTTCCAAAAACCCAATAAAAGAAAGTGATAAATAAAAAAAACAAACTTTTAGGGCCATTATTCTGCTCTTGTCTTTCCTTAATAGCTTCTAAATAGTCTGTTCGTGAGCTCGATACTCAATTTCCTAGTTTGCTGATTTGCTGGCATCCGCAAAAACGCATTAAAAGGAAATACGTTAAAACATTTACTTTCTCTGTGGGTAAAAGGGGAAAAAATAACAACAAAAAAACTACAACAGAATGCTGGATGAGTGAGAAAGAGAAACCACCTTTACTAGGTTTTTTTCCCTTCTTTTTTCCTTTTTGCCTATGGCTGTACTGACCTACTCCACTGACCACTGGGCAGTTGATCCAGTGACCAGTATATAGCATCACAACATGAATTTCTTAAGACGCGTCTCCGCTGAAGGCAACATATGGCAACAATGTTCCGTCAACATTGTTTGTTGAAACACATAATAAATATAAGTATGCCTACCGTGATGTTTGAGCAAACCTATGGCGTTTTTTTGTTGCCAGAACCATGGTTTCGGCAGTATGTTGCCTTAAAGCCCCGTCTCCACTGAAGGCAACATAGGGCAACAATGTTTCGTCAACATGGTTTGCTGAAACAAATAATAAATACAAGCATGCCTACCGTGATGATTGAGCAAACTAATGAGTTTTTTTGTTGATAAAACCATGGTTTCGGCAACATGTTGCCTTAAAGCCGCGTCTCCACTGAAGGCAACATAGGGCAACAATGTTCCGTCAGCATGGTTTGCTGAAACAAATAATGAATACAAGTTTGCCTACCGTGATGATTTAGCAAACTTATGGCGTTTTTTTGTGTTGCCAGAACAATGGTTTCGGCAGCATGTTGCTTTAAAGCCTCATCTCTACTGAAGGCAACATAGGGCAACAATGTTTCGTCAACATGGTTTGCTGAAACACATAATGAATACAAGTTTGCCTACCGTGATTTTTGAGCAAACTAATGACGTTTTTTGTTGCCAGAACCATGGTTTTGGCAGCTTGTTGCCTTAAAGCCCCGTCTCCACTGAAGGCAACATAGGGCAACAATGTTTCGTCAACATGGTTTGCTGAAACAAATAATGAATACAAGTTTGCCTACCGTGATGATTGAGCAAACTTATGGCGGTTTTTGTTGCCAGAACCATGGTTTCGGGAGCATGTTGCCTTAAAACCGCGTCTCCACTGAAGGCAACATAGGGCAACAATGTTTCGTCAACATGGTTTGTTGAAACAAATAATAAATATAAGTATGCCCTACGATGATGATTGGGCAAACTTATGAGATTTTGTGTTGCCAGAACCATGGTTTCGGCAACATTTCGCCAAAGTCCAGATCAAAGGGAAAAATGTTGCCGCTTTACTTCTTAAAGTCGCGTCTCTACTGAAAGCAACATGCAACATGCAACACGCAACACACAAACCCCAAACACAGAAACACTCTAACACAAACCTGAAACAGTGAATACATCAACATAATGCTGTATGCTGAGGTGTCTCCACCAAAAGTTGGATATGAATGTTGCCACTTTACTACGCATGCTCAGCCATGTGCACAAATGCAGACCTGAATGCTTTGACCTCATGACTGATCATGCGCAGTAAAGTGGCAGCATTTTTACCCTTTGATCTGGACCTTGGCGAAATATTGCCGAAACTATGGTTCTGGCAACAAAAAAGTCATAAGTTTGCTCAAACATCACGGAAGGCAAACTTGTGTTCATTATTTGTTTCAGCAAACCATGTTGCCTCAACATTGTTGCCCCATTGTTGATCAAGATTAAAGTATGTTTAAGATTTCGTAAGAAATATTGTGGCATTATTTAAAACCCATGATTTTTACTTGTTAAACATCAACTCGTCTACGTGTTTTCTTTTTTGGCACTAAAATTCAGCTTGTAATTCAAGCGTAACAAATAAAAGAAGTTATATATAACACCATCGCCGTCTTGATACGAAATAATTCTTTGATAAGAGGAAATTATGAGTTCGTCATTTTTTTTTTCAAAAACAAGTTACGAAAATATACTTGATCTGTTCCAGATTTAAGATTTTATATCTGAGAGTGAACTCCTGATACGGTGCACATACCGAATGAAGATCTGCCCCCAAAGACGAAAAAAAAGGCATTTTGTAGAGCTTTTTCTAAGATAATCAGAAAAAGATAGTATCAAATGCAACATTTTCACATTTGGCTCGCTTTTATTTCTTTTTTATGAAGGAAAGACGAATTTCATAGGAAAAAAATCAACTTTGCAAACACGCAGTCTTCCCGATGCCATCTATTTTATTTCAAATCTCTTACGGTACTTGTCTAAATTTATTTCAAAAGTTTAATTTACCGCTTCGAAGAGCCAAGTAGGGACTAAAAACATTTGCACAAAGTCTTCAAAAATATCACGCTTATAAGCTCATTAATTTTTGAATACGCTACCGTGAAGATTAACAGGATCATCAACCATCCACACTGCCTGCAGTGCTACAATTTATCACCATTTCAGATTAATTTTATAAAAAAAAATTATGAAATACAGTTTTATACCCAAATAAGCATGTTTAATATTCATTTTGGGAAATTAGATTGTTGGATGCAGCGAACCAACGCTTTAGATTCATTCAACACGTATTTCGAGAATACGGAAAATGTAGCGGAAACTGTCTACGCAACTCTGGTTCGCCCTATGTTGGAATATTGCACTCCTGTTTGGAACCCTCACAGGATGGTTCATAAAAAGTTATGAAATACAGTTTTTATACCCAAATAAGCATTCTTAATTTTCCTTTTGGGAAATTAGATTGTTGAATGCAGCGAACCAATGCTTTAGATTCATTCAACGCGTATTTCGAGAATGTGCGGAAACTCTGGTTCGTCCTATGTTGGAATATTGCACTCCTGTTTGGAACCCTCACAGGATGGTTCAAATTCAGGATATAGAGATTGTCCAGCGTAGGGCAGCCAGATTTGTTAAAGGCGATCACCAACATTCCGCGAGTGTGACAGAAATGCTCCACTCTAAATTGAGACACGTTGAGGTCCAGTCCCGAAAAGTTATCTATGGGGTTATTCAAACGTTTTAATCCTTTTCGTAATTTAAATATATTAATGCCTAATGGCCGCTATAGGAGCAGACGACATAATCACTCAAATCGTTTAACTTGGCTTCGTGCCAAGATGGATGTTTACTATTGGTCCTTTTTTTGGGTGCGATTAGACGATGGTATAGCCTTCCTGGCACAAGTCCAATTTTAGTAAAAATTCAATCTAACAATGATGTCTAAGTCGCTTCTGAATTAGGGGAGCATTCTCCTGAAATTGGGTATGACCCCACCTACCATATGGCATTTATTTACTGACTGTAGGGTACTGAGTTGAATTGAACTTAAATTTGCAATTTTGAGATTTGAAACTTTAAATTTGTTAAGTCAAGATCATCCAAAACCCTTAATTCGTTGCTTGTTATATTTATTTAGGCCGCCTTGAATCGGGTATAATTTAATATTTCCCATGGAAAATAATAATAATAGTTTGGTTATGAAAACGAAAGCAACGTGACTAGAAAAAATCATTCATCCACGACAGAATTATTCTGTACATTTTAAAACGAGAATAAAATTCATTTCGAGTGGGGAAAATTAGTGCTCATAACTCTGAAAATGTTGATTGTCTATTTTTTGCACAATGCATAATTTAAAAAATGTCAAAGCTGCAGAGATGGTTGTAGTGGGCCCTGTTTAATGTTATCATGACTAAAACACAGTTATCTTCCACTTGGCTCACGACCATTTATTCATTTATACAAATGTGAAAGAAAAAAATTGACTTCTCAAACAACCCTCACGATGTGGGTAATTTTACCCATAAAAATATGAAAAAAAAATATTTAAAATTGCGAAGAAAGTAACATAGTAACTCAAATGAGGGGGTGAATCAAAACGAACACAGCAGCCAAGTAATTATAATAATTATATATTTCGTTTATACTCGCCAAACTACAAAAAAACTAAATCATTATCTTGAAAAGATTTTTTTGAAAAATAAAAAGCAAGTGCATAAAGTTTATCTTGTATGTTAAGTCATTATAGAAAGGGTATTGACATTAGGAGCATAAAAGATGTACAATTGGTAACCATGATAAAAAATTTATACTTTTCTAAGTCCTTTTATATTATTGAAATAGAGGAGAAATGAGTAGGAGTACTGATTACGAGTACCGATTATGAATATGGCGGATTGTGAAATCACTGTTTTGGAAACTAAATTTATTTTAAAACACGGTAGGTTTTATTACAAACAGAAACAAATTTTTAATGAATATGAGAACACATTAAAGCATCTTAGATTTTAGCAAAATCTTAATAATTAAAAGTAAAAAGTACAGAACATCCCATAATTAATGAATCGTAAGTAGAAATTGAAAAACTACGATGCATTCAATTTATAACTTTTAGGATGACCCTCATTTTAAGTTACTCATTTTCATTACTCAAATGTATTAAATGCAACTCAATCCTGTGTAAATGAATAACCTCTCTAAATGCATAAAATATGCCTGTCCCGACTTTGTAACCCGTGTATAGATGAACCTGTTTAAAAACATATTTTTCACCAGTCCCTAGAGTATTGTACTCATAACTTTTGAGTACATTTACATTCAACTATTTTTGTACTTATTGTATTACTCAAGTTCATCTCATACTCGTACTCAAATATGTCTGAAATTACTTCATTGTTTTTCTAGTTTGCTCTTTAAAAGTTGATTTCTTTAATTAAATTTAATTTCATTCTCATATTAGTTTTTTTTCTAAATATTGACTATTAATTTCTTGAGTTTACTCATTTTGATATTTATCTAAAGTGACCACATTAAGTGTTTAATTTGGGTTTTTAATATCGAAATTGTTTCCCTAGTGTCTCCAGCATTAATTTCGTTAATTTACCATAATTATAACACCTGAGGGCGCTCGAAAAGAAAACAATGTTTCTCAATTAAAACGTGTTTAATTCGCTAGTTGGCGTTGTTTTCCGTAACAAATATTTGCAGATGGAGTTGGAGTAGTTTTTTTTGTTGTGGACTCTGTTTGTTGTTAGTGGGTTGGGCTCAATTAAAAACGATCACCTGCATTTTATAGGAAGAAATGAATGGAAATGATTTACTCATTTCATGGATTGTTCCGGACGTGTTTACATTGTCATTTTTGTGGTTTGTAAAACACCTAGAAAGGTGAGCAGAGCAGCTTTTGTACATAAAATCAACCGAGTCTAGTAGTCACGCGAGCTTTTTTTTGTTTTGTTTTCGTTCATGTATGAAATGAAGGCAAATGTTTGCCGAATTACCTGTTGGACCTCTGGGGAGAACAATAACAACAGAAGCATGTTGGTGGCTCCCTCTTTTCCTGTTATTTTCGGACTTTGTGTTACATAATCGCCCAATTTGTCTGGATAATTGAGGATTCGTTAATCTGAGCATATGTCGGTTGGTAAAATTCGATAAAGGGAAAAAAAAGACAAAAAAATGTCACGAAATCGGGAAACCGATAACAAATTTATTTGAAAAAATGATTTTACCAATTTTAAATTTAAATTTGGCATTTTTAGATTTTTGTTTTTGTTTGGATAGACTCAATTACAGAAGAAGCATATATTCGAAATACAAAGACGACGACCAGGACAGGTCTAGATTATAGCCTGGAAATTATTTGAAAATTTTTTTTTACCAATTTTGAATTTAAAATTTGGCATTTTTAGGTTTTTTTGTTTTGTTTTGTTTGGATTGACTCAATTACAAAAGACGTTACTCAAATTACTCAAATACAAAGACGACGACCAGGACAGGTCTAGATGTAAGCCTGGAAATTATTTGAAAAAATAATTTTACTAATTTTGAATTTAAAATTTTGGATTTTTAGGTGGTTTTTTTTGTTTTGTTTGGAGAGACTCAATTACAAAAGACGTTACTCAAATTACTCAAATACAAAGACGACGACCAGGACAGGTCTAGATGTAAGCCTGGAAATTATTTGAAAAAATAATTTTACTAATTTTGAATTTAAAATTTTGGATTTTTAGGTGGTTTTTTTTGTTTTGTTTGGAGAGACTCAATTACAAAAGACTTTACTCAAATTACTCAAATACAAAGACGACGACCAGGACAGGTCTAGATGTAAGCCTAGAAATTATTTGAAAAAATAATTTTACTAATTTTGAATTTAAAATTTGGGATTTTTAGGTGTTTTTTTTGTTTTGTTTGGAGAGACTCAATTACAGAAGAAGCATATATTCGAAATACAAAGTCGACGACCAGGACAGGTCTAGATGTAAGCCTGGAACTAGATACGTGTCAGTCCGTTTGAAATAAGAGATGCTTAAATGTGAATTGTATGCACATGGTTTACAATAAAAGGTCAATCACTCGTCCTCATTCTCCTCCTCCTTCTTCATCTAATTCACTTTCGGAAATTCTGCCTGAATTTAATGATTTTCGACCAAGTTCAGGTCTGCATATGGATATATAATAAGAGATCAAATTTTGTTGCTAAACAAATTCAATTGGTTTTTTTTGCTTGAGCTGCAGGACTGAAATGACCTTTTTTTTACATCGTGTGTAATCATAGATGCAGGACTTCCAATTAAACAAAACAAATGTTTTTTTGTTTTTTGCATGAAATGCAAGAATCGTTGTTATGGTGGACACGAAAGCAAACAAAATAATCGTTGGCCCTCACTTGCATATGCTTGTATATCTCTAAATTGACTCTGTGCAAAAATAACGAAGAAATAATGTAGAAATTGTTGATCTAGAAATGTTATGAAATTGAATCTGATATATACCGTATTTTATGGAGTATAAGACACTACGGACTATAAGGCGCACCTTAATTTTTAAGCCATTTTTAAAAAAAAAAAAAAAAAAAGGAGTATAAGACGCACCTTATAGTCCATAAAATAAGGTAATTACAAATTGAGCAATAGTACCAAAACTGAGCAATGTTTTCCGGTAACCTCAAACGGTTCAACTCAGTACCCAACAGTCAGCAAATATGGTAGGAGGGTCGTACCCAATTTCAGGAGAATGCTCTCCTAAGTCAGTAGCGACTTAGACATCATTGTTAGATTGAATTTTTAAACCATTGTCTAATCGCATACAAAAAGAAGGACCAATAGCAAGCATCCAGTTTGGCACGAAGCCAAGTTCAAAGGATTTGAGTGATGTCGTCTGCTCATTTAGCGGCCATTAGGCGTTAATATATTTGAATTTAGAGAAAGATTAAAACGTTTGAATAACCCCATAGATAACTTTTCGTGTCTGGACCTCAACGTGTCCCAATTTAGAGAGTGGAGCATTTCTGTCACACTCGCGGAATGTTGGTAACTGCCCTTAACAAATCTGGCTGTCTACGCTGGACCATCTCTATATCCTGAATATGAACCATCCTGTGAGGGTTCCAAATAGAAGCACAATATTCCAACATAGGGCGAACCAGAGTTGCGTAGCTGGTTTCCGGCTACATTTTTCGCACATTCTCGAAATACGCGTTGAATGAATTTAAGCGGTCACCATATTTACCGGACTATAAGACGCACGTTTTTTTTCAAAAAATTGCCTCCAAAATTCAAGTGTCTTATACTCTCGTCTTATACTACTTGGTTTTTTTAAAAAAAAAATTGCTTGCAAATTAAGGTGCATCTTATAGTCCGTAAAATACGGTAATCGTAATCATGGTGTTAAAATGTACAAATTGCAATCAAACTCCATTTATTTGTTGTTAGCAATATTCATGAAATGCAGTTTAAACTTCATCCAATCCCCTTCTTCCTTCCTCATATGGATTGCGACAGAGGGTTTTAATACATGACGAGCTAAATCTAAATGAAATATTTAAGTAAACTGAATAGGTTTTTCTTTATTTTCTCATCAAAACGACGCCATGTTTTCAGGTATTGCGAGGGCGAATAAAACTTTAGAAATAAGGAAATGTGTGAGGGGGGAATTTTAAGCAATAACAGAAGCAAATATCTCAACCCCCTCCCCCCTCCTTCATAAATTCAAGGCTTCAAGCGTGAAACAATAGCAAGCAAAATGAGCACTTCACATATTTGCACCAGAACTAATTTTCGTTTATCTTTTTTTTTTTTTTCTGCTTGAGTTTAGGAGACAGCGAAATCCCGTTTCAAAACCGATATTTTAAATACGTATATTTGAAAATGGTTTTCGTGTAAATTCCCCCATCTGTAGTGGTGCTGGGCAGCCATTGGTTGATGAGGATCCGTGTATATCCATGCGGGGGAGGCGGAATGAGGCGATATTAAACCTAACATTTATTCATGTGCATATAAACGTATAATAGAAATCTTCCTTTTCTTTATGGCTACCGGTTTGCATTTATATTTATGCGCTATTTCATCTCGAAAACATTTTTTTAAAAATATAAAAAAATCGTATAGACGAAAAACGTGTCGATACTTAGAAGGGAGATTTACATCTTGACGAAAATACATACCAGGATTTCATTTAAATTAATTTTGTCTTTTTTTTTATTTTCAAAATGGATGTGGATAAGCCCCGCCGTGGCAGGTATGCTTTCGGTAGGCTCAACGAAAATAATCAAATTTCTGCACATTTCCGCCCAATAACTGTATTTTATACATTTTATACAGTGTTGTTATTCAGATTTCTTCTCGAAATAAACGTTGTCTTTAACAAGTTTTATTTCCAGAAGAATAGAGGAGACATTTTAATTTAACTTGAGATGAGTTTTTTGTGTAACGTGTGCATGATTGCAAAAAAGGTAATTGGTTTTAGTCTTAGTATAGTTTAAACTGTGGCCTTAACATGTTTTTCAAAATATTTGTGGACTAGCTTGTTTATCGTGGTTAGCTAGATGTTTATAAAATGTTAAAATTATTTTATTTTTTTAAATTTAAGATTCTGATGGAAATGATGGAAAAAGCCATCGAGGCGAAGGTATCAGTAAACATAAAAATCAGACATTTATAAACAATCATAAGGTACATTCACACTGCAGATTCCAACTTTATTAACCACAAAAACCACAGATCTTAGCCCATTGCCGTATGTTTGGGGGAAGGGGGTGATCTTGGGGCTAAATCCTTCAACCTGCACCTCCCCAAAAAATCCAAGAAATTTTACAAATTGCACTTCTGCATTAAGTCTGACTTTTCTGCTCTAGAAATACAAATTTTTCTGCCGATTCGTTCGATTTTTCGGCATTAACGTTCGATTTTTCTGCTGATTCGTTCGATTTTTCTGCATTAACGTTCGATTTTTCTGCTGATTCGTTCGATTTTTCTGCCTTAAACGTTCGATTTTGATATCTTAAACGTTCGATTTTTCTGCTCTAAACGTTCGATCTTTCCGCCTTAAACGTTTGATTTTTCTGCCTTAAACGTTCGATTTTTCTGCTCTAAACATTCGATTTTTCTGCCTTAAAAGTTCGATTTTTCTTTGGTAAAAATGCAATTTTTCTGCCTTGAAAGTACGATTTTTCTGCATTAAAACTGCAATTTCACCCATTCTCGGGCCTCGCATAAACTGACTATCCTAAATGTATAGCCAAAATATTCCACCCCAAGATTCTAGACCCTATCCCCCTCCCCCCACCCTTCAACCTCCCAAAAAATGTGAGGACAAATACGGCCTTGTCCAAGCCTAAAAGAAGCCTCAATAATCATATACCGTGCTGACTGGGTAGATTTGTGACAATCCAAATCTCGAAAACATATCCAAAAATTCTTAAACCATGTTTCCTCCTACATATACTACTGTTTAGATTAATACCACAGAAAAACATGTAATTCTTAGTCCTAATTTTCAACAAGCAGTCTTGAAATTGAAAGAGGTGTGTCCTTCCCCCCTTCTTCCCCCCCATACACAGTTGTGTTTCCATTGTTAAAATCTGGTAATTTTCAGTTGAATTTTTTCCTATTTTCGTTTGAAAAATGAAGGATGTCGAGGGTTGTGTGGGTTGAAATCCCCGTTTATTTTAATCGTGGCGAACGTATGAAACGCCGTAGGGCTGCACCGGTCGGCCATTTTGGATTCTCCTAATTTTCCGTTGTTTTCCCTCGGATGACGGTCGGTTGTCATGACAACGCAGCATCTTCCCGCATGGCTTATTAGACATTTGCATGATCTATGCTAAGTAGGGCGACCCATCATGCATTTCGCTTAATGCAAAAAGCCCAGCATCGATCAATCGTCTGAGGAACGAGGATGCTGCGACCAATTGGATGAGATCTAACCACCCCTGGCTCCCCCTTTTATATCTCATCTGCATACGGCCATGTTTTTTATTTTTTTTTATTTTTTTTTTTTACCCTCCTCTCGTTTTACTGTTATTATTTCGTTTGGTTTTTACTCAGATTGCTTTGCCTGTATAACTAGTTTTATGAAGAGCTAGTTATTTTCTCTGAAATTGGGATATTTTCGTGGTGGCCAATCTGCTCTTAAATAAGTAAAACGAAACAAAAATATGCAAATGGTGCATTGAGGGTTACTTTTATATTTTTAGGCATAAAAACTGAATGAGGGCCGGGGGGTTTTGGGGGTCCTAAAGCATAAAATTCGTAATAAAGCTGAACCCGATTATAGTTAGACTACCAATTGAGATATGCTTTAATTTGCCTCTTTTATAGGTTTTTTTTTTTTTTTTTTTTTTTTGCTAGCTGGGAAATATTGACCCCATACCAGAGAAAAAAAAATACTAAAATTCACTGCGGAGACAATGACTCAATAATTGAAATCTAGCGCATATAAAACGGAAATTAAATCATGGAATTTATCACTCTGCTTGGAAACACTTAAATTAATTTGCATTTCGCTATATTTAAATATAATATTTGAAAGTCTGAGGCCCCGTACCTCAGTTTATCAAAAAACTGAAGCTCAATCTTGGCCTATTCTAAGCTTCATCACAAGCTTGAGTTAAATCTTGAGCTGATTCGCTTCCACAGTTGTCGAGTCGCACATTTGGCTGTCTTGAGCTCGTCTTGGCAATTTTTTTGCGCAGCTGTGGTATGCATCTAGGACTTGAGACGCAGCTCAGTCTCAAGATCAGACGATCTGAGCAACTGCGGTACCAGGGTGAGACTCAAGCCTGAGCTTGAGCTGTAGTTTGGTGAGCAACTGTGGTACGGGCCAGAGTCTCACATTTGGCTGTCTTGAGCTCGTCTTGGCAATTTTTATGTGCAACTGTGGTCTGCATCTGGGACTTGAGACGCAGCTCAGTCTCAAGCTCATGTGATTTTAGCAACTGTGGTGCAGGGGTGAGACTCTCGAGCTTGAACTTGAGCTGCAGTTTGGTGAGCAACTGTGGTACGGGTCAGAATTTCACATTTGGCTGTCTTGAGCTCGCCTTGGCAAATACGCAGCTCGGTCTCAAGCTCAAAGGAATCCATTTGAGTATGGGAGTACGTGGGTCACATTTGGCTGTCTTGAGCTCGTCTTGGCAATCATTATGTGCATCTGGGACTTGAGACGCAGCTCGATCTCAAGCTCAAGCGATTTTAGCAACTGTGGTAACTATGTTGAATTATGGAATTTCACATGTCTAATTCAAGTATAACCATATTTCTTCACACAAGAACTGAGTTTTAAAATGACGGTATTATTCAAACACAACATAAAAATTGAAAAATATGATATATCCTACTTACTAAGATCGTCTGCTTCATGTTGTCATCCATTTTGGATTTAGTCACAAACGCGACTGTTAGAAACCCTTGACATCACATATAGCAACAATCTATATTTCGTGATTTGGTGATCGCCAAAACACGCCTAAAAAATGTTATCATGTGAAAAAATATCGACCAAAATCTTTTTTCAGGGCTTGGACAGTCTTGATAGCCCTTAGAAAATTTTCTTTCATCTTTAGGGAAATCTGAACTTGTCCCCTAACTTACATACGAAAAAAAGACTAGGGTCCATTGTACAAAAAAAAAGGGAAAAAAATGCAAAGAATATGTGAAAGAATCCAGTATGAGCAAATGCTTATTTAACTATCCAAAATCCATTTTCCCATAAATGTCCCCAAGTCTCCCTCCCATTTTTTGGGCATAAATTAAATGGGACCTCGAAAATAAATTTTGGTGAAAACTGGGCGATTACCTTCTTTTCAGTATTCCCCAAGGGGACGAAATTTTGGATGAATTGTGGTCCTAAACAGGCACATTTACAACCCCTGTTTATTTCCATCTGAATGCCCCATGAAACCCCCTCTTCTTAAGAAAAAGACGTTTTGGGTCCTCGTGGTGCTAGACAGGGGTTGACTGGTTCCTAATCTCGTTTTATTTTACCAAAAAAATGGATTTTAAAGCTTGGAAAGTGTATTAGACATTTTGAGCACGTCTAGGTTATCATTGTCTGTTATGAAAAATAGGATTTGGGATTCAGTGCTAATCTCACATTGCACTCAATTTGCATTACCTTTAGGGGAGAGGAAAGTATAAGGGAGAGAAAAAAATCTATTTTAATTATATAAAAATAAATACACCAATCTGGCTTTTGTTGGTTTTAGTTCAGACATAGTCCTAGGATAATGAGTTTTGCTATCGGTATTTCTATGGGGAATTGCAATTTTATCAGGCAGTAAGTCGACTGTCTAATTATAATAAACGAATCAGATTCATTTTGATTTTTAGGGCCTTCAAAATGGAGCTGTAATTGGTTTATTTCAACTAAAATTTCGTCTAAATAGCGGATTGTTCTCGTTGACTTTGGCTACCGTTTTTCTGAAAATTTAATCAGGAAACATCATTGAGTATAATGAGGTTCATAAAGTAGACAAAGCAGCGAACTAAAATGCCATGACAACTTTGTTTTGGTCTAACAAAATGTTTTTTTTTTTTGTGTGAATATAATGAAAATTATGTACGTTATACTTGATGAAGTATTTTTTGCACACTAGCTAAATATTCCCCAATAAAGGAATACTGTTTTATTTTTCCATTATTACTATTATAATCAAAGTAGATAGAATTTTCAATTTAATTAAAAATGTATTTTACACTGTGAGTCATAAAAACGTAGAGCCCAATAAAAAAAATTCACAACTTTGTTTTGGTCTAACAAAAGTATTTTTTTTATGTGTGTGAATATAATGAAAATTATGTACGTTATACTTGATGAAGTATTTTTTGCACACTAGCTAAATATTCCCCAATAAAGGAATACTGTTTTATTTTTCCATAATTATTACAATCAAAGTAGATAGAATTTTCAATTTAATTAAAAATCAAATTTAATTTAAAATATATGTTACACTTTGAGTCATAAAAACGTAGAACCCAATAAAAAAATTCACAACTTGGTGAAAAATACTTCGATTTAATTGAAATTTGGCACTTACATAAAACAATAATGAAGGAACAAAAATAAATTACAAAATATTTACAAAATGTTCTCTGGTGGTTTTATACAAGCCGGGAGTCTAACTCGCCATTCTTTGATTGACGAATCGATTATACGCCAGTCGAGTTCAATCCAAGTTTTTTAATTCGTGGTTTGGAGTCTTCAATATTAACAATCTTTGATATTATTAAACCTTTTCCTTGAGAACTCCCCAAATTTTATAGTCCACTGGATTCGAGTCCGGACTGTGTGGTGGCCAGTGGTTGGGTTTGATGAACTGCGGCATTTCCGGTTCTGGCAGTTCAACTATTTCTGAGCACGGTCTTGTTGAAAAATGAAAAAATCCAAGATTTGTCACACGTCCTGACCAAGTTATTTTTTCGTACATTATTGTTCTATGTAAATGCCAAATTTCAATTAAATCGAAGTATTTTTGATTTTGTTTATTGAAAATCGATGCATTTTTCACGAAGTTGTGATTTTTTTATTGAGTTCTACTTTTTTACGACTCACAATGTATATTATAAAATCCAAGGCGGCCATGAATAATCCATAAATTGAGTGAGAGGCTCTGCAAGCGTTGAAATCCGATGCAAAAATTCATGTTGAATACATCCCTTCTCCCATTTGACTTTTCACCCCCTAAACCCTTTCATCTCACCATGGCTGCTAACAAAAAGGGTTGACAAGTTCTGTTTTTTTTTACGAGTTAACCCTTCTCTTTCTAAAAAGCGGTTTTCGTGTGACCCCGAGTAATGCAATTGGTAGTCACAAAGGATTGATAATGGCTAAGGACGCTTAATAGATAGGAGAGTAAAAAAGGCGATTTCATAACGAGTATATTTGGCTGCACGCACTCCGTTTTACCCCCTGAAAATGGCTACAAAGGGTTACAAAAGGCGGTGGTGGGTTTGTCCCTTGTCTATGTTCGACCTGTCATATCCCATATCGGCCTTCTTGTGGCTTTTTTCACGGCCAATTGTGACAACCAACCATGATAAAAAAGGGGTAAAAGGGGTTGAGATATGCAATGAGATGAGGAACCCCCTCAGTCACAGCTTTCCCCCTTTGATACCAGAAAAAAATGGACGGGATTTAACCCCTTTTCCTCGATCTGGTCCTAGGTCTCTAGTTCTAGGGCTCTAGTTTACACGTTTACAAGTCATGAAACATGTGAAAAACATGCTCTATGAAATAAGTGGCATTGATATAACATGCATTTTGCTAAAATACCAATTGGATAATCTTAAATGTCAGGGATTTAACCCCTTTTCCTCGATCTGGTCCTAGGTCTCTAGTTCTAGGGCTCTAGTTTACACGTTTACAAGTCATGAAACATGTGAAAAACATGCTCTATGAAATAAGTGGCATTGATATAACATGCATTTTGCTAAAATACCAATTGGATAATCTTAAATTATAATTTCAAATGGCCGGGATTTAACCCCTTTTCCTGGATCTTGTCCTAGGTCTCTAGTTCTAGTTCTAATCCTAATCTTTAGGTCTCTGTTTCTAGTTCTAATCCTAATCTTTAGGTCTCTGTTTCTAGTTCTA
>JAQGBW010001393.1:0-26542 GCA_034698625.1 Julus scanicus
GCGTTACTAGGCCTATGTGAGTTTCGAAATTATGACGCGAATGGTAACTGTTATTTTTGGTGCTAAATCTCTCTATTGTTCAATGGAATCGTTTAGCATGAAATTTGGAGCGTGGATTTACAGAATAAAATGTGCTGTCTGATCAATGAGATCCAGACATTGGTGTATTACTTTTATGGCAACATGCAGAGACTTTATAATGGAAAAATGCGAGAAAAATAATAAACCGTGAGGGGTGTCTTGGTACCATGGGGTCTATTAGAGCCTCTAATGGCAGAAAAATATTGAGAAAATTTATAAACGTTATTGAAAATTTATTGTATTCTCTTCCCTTGTTATCAATTCTCAGCTCGTTAAATGCTGGGTGCATTTATGTCAAATCTTAAAGAACGAAATCAAATTTAGTAAAGTTAAGGGTCATGGATTTCCTCACTTGTAAAAATGTTTCAATCTTGACAAATAATGAATATAAAGCAATTTCAAAACTAAAAGAAGTTAGAAGTTATGAAGAATGACAAGTTATGAACAGTGCTTTTGAATGATATGATGAAAATAAAGTTATAGTGAGGACAAAGTGATTGAAATAAAAAAGTGTAATGACAAAGCTTAGCTGATGCAACTGATCATAAGTGTAAATGTTAGTGCGTGAAGTTAGTGTGTTCTTTAATACATCATTGCATTACATGTGTTATTTTAATAAAGAGTAGGCTAAATAGCAAGAAGGTGTAACAAATTCGACATTTGTAAAAAATTCACTTATGCCTAATGGGTTGTGAAATCTCTGGAATTTAATGTAAATGTTTGCTACAAGTATACTATGATACATATATAGTGTAAAGTATATTTCGAGAGCCTTTGGTATCAATAACATATAGAATTTATAAAATTCATTTTAATGTAGAAAAATTTCCATCTTACAAAATCCATTGATTTCAGCTAGTTTGTAAAATCTCAGTTATTTTGCCAAGAATGTCAGGATTATACGGAATCAAATGATACCAACCTTGCCAAAAATGAACTTAAGAAAAACCTTCAGTTATTCTTTAGTTTTTATTCAGTTTTTTTTTTTGCATAGATCACTTCAAAAGTCGAGTTTTTCCTAAGTTATTCTTTAGTAATTTCAGTTTTTTTTGCATATTTCGTCCAAACTGCAATTTTTTTGCAGTTTACTTCAAAAGTTGAGTTTTTAAAGTTTTTTCTTAAGTTCATTTTTCGGCAGGGAATGCAGGCAAAATTACTCAATTTGGTACTTGAAGCAATGTGTGTAGGCTTATTCCATATTCAGTGTCCATTTTTACAGATTTTGCTCTTATTGCACGTTTAATAAACATGTGTATATGTTTATGTTAACACTACAATTTTCAATTTGATGAACATTTTGTATACAGCTTTAAGAGTTCTACGAAACCTGATAATATTTCAGCTTGTTGGTGAATCTTTTCCACCATTAAATTAACTGAAATTCATGCTTTGGTGTAGTGTTTGTTTTCATCATCAAGTTTTCAAATCTGCATTGACTTGTGCAATTAGCTAATGCACACCACAATTCATTGCAACTACCTTCCACTAAGTGATTTGTGTGAAATGTTGATGCTGATTTATCAGGTAATTAACGGATGTCCAAATGTTCAATTACCTCTGATTGCAAAAATTTGGCTTTTGCGGCACGGTATACCTTGGGTCCTTGGCCAATGTCTTTTAATTTGCTCTGCCCTGCCTCTAACATGGCGAATGGGCACTGAGGCAATTTTCGGCGAAACACAGGCGCGCATAATTAAAGAATGGAATTAAAGGTTGATTGCTTTTCAACCAGCTCCACTTCGTTTTTATGAGGCTGAAAAAAAGGCTCGCAGCCCATTAAAATGCTCCAGCGTGCGGATGCCTGCACTCGAAAAACAAAAATCGATTCCTGCATCGCGTTGGTGGGGAAAAAAGCCCCCCTCCCATCCAGTTTGCTGACGAAAGTGTAATTGTTTCAACGGGATTTCAATGCGGAATGCGGAACGTGGAGGGTATCTGTATTTAATGCGGGTGGAACCAGAATTTTTTTTTTTGCACAAATCTTATACGGTGTGTTGCATATCTAACACCTCTTTGAAAGGGTTTGAAGCATATAGAATGAATATTTATTTAATTTTTAAAAATTGAGCATTTTTTCTGTTTCCAAAAATAGCCAACAGTCGATGTTATGCACACTCACGCCATGCTTCCAATCCGCCATCTTTAAGAACAGAAATGTATGCCTGATGTAAAAGTGATGATCTCGAGGCAATGAAGGGCAGGGTAAAGCTGATTATACAGGGTGGGCCAACAAAAAATAAGCCAACTTTATAAAAATCATAAAATGGTTATTTGTTAATGGAATTTATTGAAAATATGTAATGTGTACTTAAGTAGGATACAAAAAATTCCCTATTTCAATTTGTGTTCTAAGTTAGCACCTTTTGCAGAAATATAAGCTCTGTGGCGCATACGCCATTGGGCGATTGCCTCGTCAATTGTTGTTTGATTAATTTCATTCCAAGCGTCCGAAATTCACTGCTTAAACTCGTCGTTGTCTGCGTTCATTCCTCCAATCTTTGGCCACCCAACAGTCCCGAACTAAATCTGCTTGATTATGCAATCTGGGGTATAATGGTCGACAAAGTGTATCGTTCAAAGATACCAGACATCGACGAGTTACCCACTAGCAATATAGGGAACATGGTGTATACATGTACAAATTTTCAATAAATTTCATTAACAAATAACCATTTTATGATTTTTATAAAGTTAGCTTACTTTTTATTGACCCACCCTGTAGATCCAGGTCAAAAGTAAAAGAAGGCCCCATTCAACAGAAATTATTCTGTATTGAAATTGCAATTTATCAAATATGGTTCATATATGGCCTATCAAAGGCCAAATATGTCTTAGACATGGCTATGTATGGCTAAACATGGGTTACTTATGGCCCAATGCAATGCCTGATCTCTAGAGCTTACGCCAAAGGAAAAAGTAGGCCCCATCCAGCAGAATTATGCATTGAAATTAATTGTACTTTTTATGAGGATATAGACGAAGCACATAATTCTGCAAAACACACTTGCACAGAAGTATACGCTTACAGAAAATCGCACTATCATTTCAGAATAATCGCAGTTTTATTGCAGAAATGTATCATTCTAAATGCTAAAAAAATTTCCTTTTGCTGCAGAAATTTTCCTCTTGCAAAAAAACACGGTTTCGCTGCAGAAAATCTGAATTTTAATTGCAGAAAAATCGCAGTTTTATACCAGTATAGTGCAGAAATACATAGTAGTTTTGCTGAAAAAAATGGCACTTTCACTGGATAAAACCGCAATTCCATTGCAGAAAAATCGCAGTTTTTTATATATTACAGAATTACAGTAGTTTTTCTGAAGAAAATCGCACTTTCGCTGCAAACAATGTTTACTGTTACTGCAAAAATGTTACTTTTACTTCTAAAATATTGTCCTTTTAAAGTATTGAATGATGAGGTGCATGCAATTGATGTGAACGCACTTCGCAGTTCATTGGCTGAAAATGGAGCCATTAATTTTAGTATAGAAATAGAAAAAGCATATTATATACTCACATTAAAAACCTGAGTGTTATTTCAGCATTCGTTATTCAATTTAACAAATGTCATAAAATTAAATTTGATATTCAATGCTGCATGAAGTACTACAGCGTAATCCAAAAATGCAAAAAAAAAGACAAGGGCCTGTAGTTTTCCTGGTAAGGAGGCGGAGCTAGAACTGGAGAATTAGCTTGCCATTCAACCCTCTATTTTATTATTTTGTTCTCAGGTTTTTAATTTGTTGCTCGAGTGAACACGTTTATTTGTATATACAGACACTCTTTTGCTATAATAACTGTTGCTGTAATAACAATGATGGTGTAGCTGTTGGATGCAACACACGAACGAAAAGTCGAAAATGAAATAAGTTTATTTTCAGATTATAATTTAAGTTGTCACCAAGGAGGAAGATGATACTCATGACAACTTAAAAAGAAAATACAGAATGTTGCGAGTGGCCTGACCAGGAACATGATTTGTTAAGGTCAATTGCCAACATTCCACGAGTGTGACAGAAATGTTTCACCCTCTAAATTGGGCCATGTTGAGGTCAAGATGCGAAAAGTTATATATTCAGGGTGTTTATTTGAAGACACTACATATGGAATAACTTTGGATCCATCATAGGTAGACTCATGAAACAAAATGTAGTGTCCCTACACCAAAGGGGGAACTTCAGTGCCATGACAGTGTGACGACCTTGAACACCGCTCCAAGGTCATCATGGAATCAAAAGCCAAAATATGCATCAGATATTACTGGTGTCAATTAGAAAAGTCGAGAGCACTGAAAAAGAACACCATAAAGCAAATAGTCAGAGATTGGGAGGAACGTGCATGTCATAAAGGGTTACAGGAGAAAAGCACTCTGGCAACGTATAGAATCAAGACTAAAATAAGTAAAGAAGTATTTTATGATAACTCCTATGCAAGTGCCTTGTTCTTTCGAGCTAGGGCCGGTTCGTTGGAAACCAACGAACGCCTAGCTAAATTTAAGGAGATAGAGACAACTTGCAACCTGTGTGGAGAAGGAGTAGAGAATGTACAGCATGTGTTATGTGAATGCTCATCGTTAGATGCTTGCCGGACGGGTATGGAAACTGCTTCTCTTAAGGATTGGTTGGGCTTCCACAGTGACGGGGAAGTAGGTGAACTCGCTATTCAGGCTGCTAAGGGCCTGCTAGCAAGGTGGTGGACCTTGAAGCAGTTATGCATAGTAAATGAGGATGTGGATAGATGCAGTGTAGTAGAAGAATAGTAGTGCAGGGTGGTCCCTGCGCTGCAGTAGCGCCTCCTACCGGAGGGTCCGTCTCAAAGGATAGGCTACACTTCAGTTCAGTTCAGTTCATTTGTTACAATTCATGCATGTATACAGTGATGGAAATTAGTGGCTATTACTGACGGATCGGAAGTTATTCCATCTGTTGCATCTTCAACTGAACATCCTGTGTATATGGGGTTATGGAAATGTTTACATCTTTCTCTTGTAATCAACATCTTGTTTCCGATATATTTTTCGCCTAACACTCAATATGGTCGAGATATAATCATTCAAATCCTTTGACCTAACTTCGTGCCAAGACGGATGCTTACTATTGGTCCTTCTTTATGTATGCGATTAGACGATGAAATAGCCTTCCTCAAGAATGTCCATATTTAGTAGAAATTCATCCAACAAAATGGCTAAGTCGCTATTAGCATAGGAGCATTCTCCTGAAATTGGCTAACCCTGGTGAAAAAGAACAATAGAAGCCAACATAGATTTCTATTGGTTTCTGTTGTTATTTGGATACTTTATTGGTTTTAATTGTTTTCTATGATTCCTGTATTGACTTCTATTGACTTCTATGATTTAGCTGTATTGACTGAACAATAGAAAACCATTGAAAACATTTGAAACCAATAAAACCAGTATAAATTTTATATTGATACTAATAGAAAACAACGTTCCAAATAACAATAGAAAACAATAGAAATCTCTATTGTTTTTTTTGTTTACCAGGAAAAACCCCCTTTTCCCTCCTCCCCACCACATGAAATTTATTTGCTGACTGTAGGATGATGAGTTGAATTCAAAATTGAATGAACAGAAACTATAATTTACTACTTTGTAAAATTTATAAACTATTCCTTAGTACGGCAAATGTGAAACATATTAACTGTGAAATTTTCTGAAATCGGAATTAATGTTTTTTTCCATAGATTATTTCATAAACTAGCCACAATATGGAAGATAAATTCATATTGTCATAGTATTCTGGATTCAAATTTCAAAGACACTACCAGCACTGCTTCTCGAGTGCTTTTTTTTTGCAAATGTATGTATAGATGCATGTACAGCACTTCATTACTGATTTGTTTTATTTCATTGTCAAGTATAAAGTATACACTGATATTTCTTTTCTTTTCGATGTCTTGGGGGACTGATTGCCATTTACGAAATAGCAAGAAAAAAGTCTTAGAAAGTTTTCTTCAGATTTCTTATTCAAAAATGCAAATTCGAGTCGCTAATCAGCTCGCATATACCTGATCGATTTCTACCAAATTTCTGTAAAAAAGCGGATTCTTGACGGTTGTTTTTCATCGATGAAAGAGTACACCGCACTAAGTGGCTTTATATAGACGAGCATAACAGACAAATTATTTGCAATTCCCCAAAGTGTGCACATTAAGTCATGTTTTCACCTGGAATCATTGTTGAAAAACACTCGAGACGCGGCGATATTAAAGCTGTGTGGCGAATAATACACCCAGGCTGCTATCGATTTTTTCTCCCCCCTCTGGTTTGGATCTTTCGCGGTTCTTTAGTTGCGTACATTTTCGTCCTTTTTTCACGCATTTTATATGTGCAAATCTATACAACAAGCAATCGCGAGCATGTCGTGGGCGTAGAAACATTTATATATATATATGTAGTCCTCGAATTTTTGGCCCCTTGCGAATCGGCACTAACCACAAAAAGTGAAGATGAAATCTCGTTTTCACTTTGGTGGCCAATCTCTTCGGCAGGTATTTCTGGCAAATCTTCCATAAAAAACAAAACTGATATTTTTTGTGCTTTTTCGCTGCCAGTTACAGAAAGATAACCGATGCTATAAATACATGTAGGCTTTCCCTGATTTTCTGCTTTTTACATTCGAATACGTACATGCAGGCTCTGTAGACTGTGTGCTATTCAGGCCCCTATAGATTGGAAAAATCAACACGAAATTCGAACATTTACTATACTTTTAAAAGTTTATCTTCAGGATAGATTGATTTTTTTGGCTTTTAGAGCTGGTAAAGTAACGGATTGATGCTTGAAATTGCAAAATGTTCTCACATTATTGTAGTTTTGTCCAAGGCAGTATATATGGGCGGATCTTGGGGATAAATCCCTTCTCCACTCCCCTTCTTCCCCAGGCCCCTCCCCAAAATTCAAGAAATGTTACAAATTTCAAACCGAAACAGCAAAATATATAAAAGGGAAATTAATGGAAATTTGGCATTAAAGTGTGATTTTTCTGCTCTAGAAATTGGATTTTATAGCATTAAAAAAAGTACGACTTTTCTATGGTAAAAGTTCGAGTTTTCTAAGGTAAAAGTGCGATTTTTCTAAGGTAAAAACGACTTTTTCTAAGGTAAAAACGCCATTTTTCTGTTTTAGAAATGCAATTTCTATTTATCCTGGGCCAATGTTCTGCTCTTCTGGGCCCTGCCCAATACTGGCGATCCTTAATATATGGCCAAAATAGTTTACCCCTAGATTTGGAACCCTATTCCCCCTCCCCACGTCCTTGGTTTTGCCCGGTCCTAATGATTAGTATATATTTGTTAAATCATATATGCATACAGGCATATACGCTTCTATTTGTAAATTTGTCACGGAAAATTTTTCTAATATTCAAATTTCCAAGCTTGTGCTTAACACGGATATTATTGGAAAAAAATCTGATTGTACTTTAAATAAAATTAATAATTTATCGAGTAAGCATCATTAACAGATACGTTTACTAATAATGATAAAAAGTATGGAATGTTGCGATAATTTACAAAATATGACAAATAATCCATGAAGGCGTTGGATTTGTTTTCTAGTTTTAATGAGAAAAAAATCAATTTTCCTACTTAATAAACTCGTACAAAATATAATTTTATGAATTTTATCCGTTATTTCATTATGCAGTTCGCTTATTAGCATAATTTTATTGAGTCATTCATGCGGTTTGGTTTAAGTGTTGTTTTTAATGCCAAGTTTAAAGTTTGTTTGAGAGCCACTATGTGGTGCATTTAGTGTCACACGTGTACGACTTATGCACACTAGTTTAGTTTAAAAATAATTGATTAATACTTAAGTAAATTAAGTACTTGTTTTGTGTAACATTAGCATATGATGCATATTCCACAGCCGAGATTTATCTGCTTTTTTATTGTGTACATGTACAGTAGGTGTACTTTACCACACTATGAATCATAAAAACGTAGAGCCCAATAAAAAAATCACAACTTCGTGAAAAATGCTTCGATTTAAATGAAATCTGGCACTTATAGATTATTTTTATTGGGTTCTACTTTTGTATGACTCAGTACATCTTAAAAGTATTACTAGGGAATAAGTTTACAACATCACTTTTCACCAGTATCAAATAATTCACATAATTCAAGTAAATCATATAACAAGAAACGGTATCTATGTAGCAGCAAAATAGTTTAATTTATACAGCAATTACAGCAAAATTAAACGTATAATTGAAGGGGCAAAACATTGCACTTTATATGCAATTAAGGTTTAGTAATTATAAGGTAGGCATGTTATTATGAAATTGTGGTGTTTATGGAAAGTTGTCCAATATAGTTGTTTTTTTAAACATACAGAATTTAAACTGCTATTAACCGCCCAGCTATACTGATGCTATCTTAATTTATGGTGTACAGTTAAATGAAGATGGACCCAGGGGATGTTGTAAACTTGACATGCAAATAAGTCCTTGCATTTACAATATTTGCTGTCTATAAGTGAATGTTTGCTTTGATGTCACTACCTAGGATTATCTGTGGTTTTGAGTATTGGAGAATTCAAAGTTATTAGATTGATAAATGCAAACATCCGACAACCTCAGAACCTTTCAAATGCTTTGCCTCTTAAGTGGGTTTTCAAATATCCAAGTAATTCAAGGATCGTTTTTAATGCTTACATGTTAAATACAAACATTTCTACAGACATTTTTTAATTGCATTTAAATATTTCAGTGTATTTTTTCATATAAAAGAAAAAAAATCTGGTGGAAAGTTCTGAAAATAACTTTTGTCCTATTTTTTGTGACAAGATACCATTGGACTTTGACTTGAAAATAAGAATACAACATGGATTAACTACAATGCTTTGATTATGTACTATAAGATTTAAATGAGGCATTTTGAAGTAACTCGCCAAGAAATCATAAAGAATTAGGACGCTTCAATGGGTGAAGTTGACAAAAAGGACATGCTGATATTTCTATGCATTCATTTTTTTTTAAATTTTCAATAATTTTTTTGTCAGAAAACTTCAACAAAGTTTTAAAAATAAATACTTAAAGTTATAAGTTTGTAAATAACTTTTAAATATATATATATATATATATTCCTTTAAAACTTTAATTATGTACTAGCAGCCCGGTACCGGTGCGCAACGCGCACTTGGCGTGTTATCCATCACTGAAAGGGTTTAATAATTTTGTCGCGTGAGCATGATATCAGCTGATTGACCAGAGTCCATAGACACTCCACTTGACGGGGTCCGGCGTGGTTGGTAGAATCTTGCTACATTACTCCAGGGGGCGTGGCCTATCATCCAAGTCAGCTGGTTTCCTTGGATCAGCTGATTGACCTGAGTCCATAGACACACCACTTGACGGGGTCTGGCCTGGTCGGTGGAATCTTGCAACATTACTCGTGGGGGCGTGGCCTAATTCATGTGGCAGATGGCTACCTTACATCAGCTGATCTATGTTACCCTCAATATATAGAAAAGTTTCGCCCCCTCTCACCCGCCTGCTTTCCAGGCAGTATTCCTCCATCTCCCGGGGTCCTACACTTGCGCTGTAGGTGCGGGTTTTGTTGAAGAGAACGCTAAACTCTTTTGCACTGGAACGCGGTGCCGCGGGTTTTGATTTCGGCTGAGAACGCTAAACTCAGAGATTTTATGCGAGTTGTCCAGAATCTTCGGAGGAGATAGCTGGACAAATTTCTCCCGATTAAATCCTTATCGTATTAAACATATAGATACATGAAATTCAAATTTGTGAAACTGAGTCAGTGTCCCAAATTTTGGGCATTTTGTAAAACTTTCATTTGCTTGAAAAAATATTAAAATATTCACAGTGGATAACGATAGCTTGTTTCAGTTCCTAAAGTTTCAGATTTTTAAAATTATGGCGATCATAATTTGTGAATAAAAAATCTATGTTGAGATTTAGAACTTTTCAATTCAAAACTCGTCAAAATTAATTAAAACTATATGCATAATTTAATTAGCGTTTGCATACTTGTCAAGCTCATCAAATCTGTAAATACGAGAGGCCTCAAAAGTCAAAGCTTTTTTTTTTTTTTGAAAATCTTTCATTACTTAATAACGAGTTCTTCTTTAGTAGGCTTTCCAAAAATGTGCTTTTGTGACGTATGAGAGAGGTGAAGAAATTGTAGGTTGGCTTAACAATCACGCATAGTGTAGTATTGTTATTTTGGCAGATGAATTATTTTCCTGTTAGTCAAAATGTTGAACACGAACTAGTCCTGTCTTTTCATCCTGACTCGAACATTGTTTTTCATTCATGATAGCATGACTCGTCTCTCTTGATTTCCTTTCTTATTTTCACTCACCTTCCATCCTTCCCCCTTTTCAGATTTTTTTTACCGCTTTTTCTCCTATCTCATTCACCCTGTTCCCTATTCTTTTGACCCACATTCCTTACACATTTTCCATTTCATGATTTCATTGATCGTTTCCCCTCTTTCCTCTATTTTTTATCGCTTTCCTTTCTCAAGGTCTTGGTTTTCCCAACATTTTCTTCCTGCTTCTACCTTCCATTCCCAGATTTCCTTTGACTATTTTCCCCCTTTCCTTCCTCATAAACTTTATTCCTGTCAATTTGCTGCTGGCGCTCAGCATATGTTTGTTTAATTACATTTGTAAGTATTTCCTTTTAGACTCACTTATGCTCTTTTAATTACGACTGACAAATATCATTTAGTGCGAGCTTTCCTCGTAAGTATATTCTACTGACGCCAGTGCAGTGGTCGATGGGTTCCCTAAGGGGCCATTAAAAAAGGACGTCCTAAAAAGGGGGGTAGGGGGTGTCTGTTGGCATCTATAGACACCATGTGGATAAGGGGAGGGGGCGAAGCCATTACAGGCGTCCACTAATGATGGTATTTTCTGTTTTGATTGAGTTTTAAAGTTCAGTGATACAGTGAAAGGGGAAATTAACACCAGAAAAAATTTATCCCCAGTCCCAAATGTACTTGGATTTTATAACTTTGGGAAAGTCGGAAATTATTCCTAACTTTGTGTTAAACATCAATTTTATGCTGGAATTTCCCATCGAGGTCAGGAAATTTCCGTTAATCAGAAAAACTAGAAAAATGTTGCTGAATTGGCAGTGATATGGGTGCTTTAATTAAATTTATAGGATATGGGGCTTTGTATGTTCCATTAAATTTTCTGGACACACTACTTTTTAAACAAATTAATGATCGATCGGCGTCCATAAGGGTGGAGGTGGTCTATGCAAGGAGGTAATTTTTGAAGGAATTTTGGGTACGTTCTTTTTGAATTGCCCCTAAGTGGCGGTTCTTTCAGATGAGTTTAAACCAAGGTCCCATATAGCCTGTTACAGGTTAAAATAACTCAATAGGGGGTGGAAGGTCCTCTTCATAGGCAAAACTTTCAAGTAGGTGATGAAGGCTCATTCCTAGGATTTGTAAAAGTATAACTACAAATCCTATTAGATTTTATTACCAGTTATCACTGATGATGTCATATGAAAGATGTTACAACACCAATTGCAGAAATGTTCACATTATTCAGATTACTTGATTTAGCTACACAATACAACATATGTATGATCATTAAGTTAATACAGACACTTAAACAAAAAAACTACAAATACAAGTTACAACATTTGTAGTAAGTCATCTCTTAATTTGTGAGTTTTATTATTATTTAGTCTATAGACTTGATCAAACCGTATTATCTTTAGGTCTTACATGATGTCAGTCATAGTTTTGAGAGGAACGCATTGTGAACGTTTGCTAAACATATGTTTTTGACACTTTTTTTTCGATATTTAGGACTTAGTGTTACAATTAAGAACATCATAGGTTTATTTTTTTCTATTACACTAAAAATTCGATGAACTTTGCACAAAAGTGGTACTTGCCTAATTGGACTCTAGTCAAATTGACTGATTGGGGCTTGTTTTAATTTCCATTGAATAGGACTGATCATATTTTGCTGAGTGCATTCGTGTTCGTTTTTTATTCAGAATACCAAATCACGAATCGTTGAACTTTTCCAGTGTCCAGCAAGGACTTCCTTTTCATTCTTGGCAAAGTGCAGTTCTGGTTGCATGCATAAAATTCTGAGTTTTTATTCAGTTTTAAGTTTACTCCTTACTCACAACATGCAACCGAGCAGCATGAAATACTGAAGACCAACTCTTCAATTCTTTGCACAAATAAAATATTCCTTTGACTGATGTTGTTAAATTATGTTCTAGTTGACGTGAGCCATTGTGTGCTAGATGCTAAAGCAGGGTTGGTGTTGGCACTTTCTTGACAATGCTATATATGGAAAGTTAACAAACTCAAAGACATTTCTTTTCAGCGATAAATTGTTGAAATGCCTTGCAAGATCATGAATCTTTTAAAGTTGAGAGATACTTTCGTGTATTCTTGCAAGTCAAATTACTATATGAAATGTAAAAATTGCAAAAATTTGGCAAATAGTTGTATCATTTTTAACTAGTACAACAGTTTTTACTATATATTCGTATATAAATTCGCTTAGGTCTTTGAGAGGGAGGAACCAAGTCCTTATAAATGGGGGATCTTGACCCAAAATCTAAAAGTTTTTTTTAACAAATTTCAAACAGAATTCATTTTGAATTGTGAGGTGTTCTTGGGTACATAGTAAAGTAGAACCTTTCTAAATGCATACTCTTGTTAGCGGTGAAAAATATGCTCTTTGACAGGTTATGCATTTAGACAGGTTTATTTATATACACGGGTCCCATGCAAGTCGGAACGGAACTTTTTATGCATTTAGAGAGGTTATTTATTTACACAGGATGCATTGTGCCGGTTCCAACTTGGTAACCCTTATATAAATGATCCTGTCTAAATGCATACTCTTGGGACCGGTGAAAAATATGCTTTAGACAAGTTCATTTATATGCACGGGTCCCATGCACGTCGAGACCGGAACCTTTTATGCATTTAGAGAGGTCATTTATTTACACAGGATGCATTGTGCCGGTCCCAACTTGGTAACGCTTATATAAATGATCCTGTCTAAATGCACACTCTTGGGATCGGTGAAAAATATGCTCTTAGACAGGTTCATTTATATACATGGGTCCGGAACCTTTTATGCGCATAAAAGGTTCCGGACCCATGTACAATGGACAGGCACAATGTATCATGTCTAAATGAATATTCTCTCTAAACGCGCGTTTAGAGAGAATATTCATTTAGACATGATACATTGTGCCTGTCCATTGTACATGGGTCCGGAACCTTTTATGCGCATAAAAGGTTCCGGACCCATGTATATAAATGAACCTGTCTAAGAGCATATTTTTCACCGATCCCAAGAGTGTGCATTTAGACAGGATCATTTATATAAGCGTTACCAAGTTGGGACCGGCACAATGCATCCTGTGTAAATAAATGACCTCTCTAAATGCATAAAAGGTTCCGGTCTCGACGTGCATGGGACCCGTGCATATAAATGAACTTGTCTAAAGCATATTTTTCACCGGTCCCAAGAGTATGCATTTAGACAGGATCATTTATATAAGGGTTACCAAGTTGGAACCGGCACAATGCATCCTGTGTAAATAAATAACCTCTCTAAATGCATAAAAAGTTCCGTTCCGACTTGCATGGGACCCGTGTATATAAATAAACCTGTCTAAATGCATAACCTGTCAAAGAGCATATTTTTCACCGCTAACAAGAGTATGCATTTAGAAAGGTTCTACTTTACTATGTACCCAAGAACACCTCACAATTCAAAATGAATTCTGTTTGAAATTTGTTAAAAAAAACTTTTAGATTTTGGGTCAAGATCCCCCATTTATAAGGACTTGGTTCCTCCCTCTCAAAGACCTAAGCGAATTTATATACGAATATATAGTAAAAACTGTTGTACTAGTTAAAAATGATACAACTATTTGCCAAATTTTTGCAATTTTTACATTTCATATAGTAATTTGACTTGCAAGAATACACGAAAGTATCTCTCAACTTTAAAAGATTCATGATCTTGCAAGGCATTTCAACAATTTATCGCTGAAAAGAAATGTCTTTGAGTTTGTTAACTTTCCATATATAGCATTGTCAAGAAAGTGCCAACACCAACCCTGCTTTAGCATCTAGCACACAATGGCTCACGTCAACTAGAACATAATTTAACAACATCAGTCAAAGGAATATTTTATTTGTGCAAAGAATTGAAGAGTTGGTCTTCAGTATTTCATGCTGCTCGGTTGCATGTTGTGAGTAAGGAGTAAACTTAAAACTGAATAAAAACTCAGAATTTTATGCATGCAACCAGAACTGCACTTTGCCAAGAATGAAAAGGAAGTCCTTGCTGGACACTGGAAAAGTTCAACGATTCGTGATTTGGTATTCTGAATAAAAAACGAACACGAATGCACTCAGCAAAATATGATCAGTCCTATTCAATGGAAATTAAAACAAGCCCCAATCAGTCAATTTGACTAGAGTCCAATTAGGCAAGTACCACTTTTGTGCAAAGTTCATCGAATTTTTAGTGTAATAGAAAAAAATAAACCTATGATGTTCTTAATTGTAACACTAAGTCCTAAATATCGAAAAAAAAGTGTCAAAAACATATGTTTAGCAAACGTTCACAATGCGTTCCTCTCAAAACTATGACTGACATCATGTAAGACCTAAAGATAATACGGTTTGATCAAGTCTATAGACTAAATAATAATAAAACTCACAAATTAAGAGATGACTTACTACAAATGTTGTAACTTGTATTTGTAGTTTTTTTGTTTAAGTGTCTGTATTAACTTAATGATCATACATATGTTGTATTGTGTAGCTAAATCAAGTAATCTGAATAATGTGAACATTTCTGCAATTGGTGTTGTAACATCTTTCATATGACATCATCAGTGATAACTGGTAATAAAATCTAATAGGATTTGTAGTTATACTTTTACAAATCCTAGGAATGAGCCTTCATCACCTACTTGAAAGTTTTGCCTATGAAGAGGACCTTCCACCCCCTATTGAGTTATTTTAACCTGTAACAGGCTATATGGGACCTTGGTTTAAACTCATCTGAAAGAACCGCCACTTAGGGGCAATTCAAAAAGAACGTACCCAAAATTCCTTCAAAAATTACCTCCTTGCATAGACCACCTCCACCCTTATGGACGCCGATCGATCATTAATTTGTTTAAAAAGTAGTGTGTCCAGAAAATTTAATGGAACATACAAAGCCCCATATCCTATAAATTTAATTAAAGCACCCATATCACTGCCAATTCAGCAACATTTTTCTAGTTTTTCTGATTAACGGAAATTTCCTGACCTCGATGGGAAATTCCAGCATAAAATTGATGTTTAACACAAAGTTAGGAATAATTTCCGACTTTCCCAAAGTTATAAAATCCAAGTACATTTGGGACTGGGGATAAATTTTTTCTGGTGTTAATTTCCCCTTTCACTGTATCACTGAACTTTAAAACTCAATCAAAACAGAAAATACCATCATTAGTGGACGCCTGTAATGGCTTCGCCCCCTCCCCTTATCCACATGGTGTCTATAGATGCCAACAGACACCCCCTACCCCCCTTTTTAGGACGTCCTTTTTTAATGGCCCCTTAGGGAACCCATCGACCACTGCACTGGCGTCAGTAGAATATACTTACGAGGAAAGCTCGCACTAAATGATATTTGTCAGTCGTAATTAAAAGAGCATAAGTGAGTCTAAAAGGAAATACTTACAAATGTAATTAAACAAACATATGCTGAGCGCCAGCAGCAAATTGACAGGAATAAAGTTTATGAGGAAGGAAAGGGGGAAAATAGTCAAAGGAAATCTGGGAATGGAAGGTAGAAGCAGGAAGAAAATGTTGGGAAAACCAAGACCTTGAGAAAGGAAAGCGATAAAAAATAGAGGAAAGAGGGGAAACGATCAATGAAATCATGAAATGGAAAATGTGTAAGGAATGTGGGTCAAAAGAATAGGGAACAGGGTGAATGAGATAGGAGAAAAAGCGGTAAAAAAAATCTGAAAAGGGGGAAGGATGGAAGGTGAGTGAAAATAAGAAAGGAAATCAAGAGAGACGAGTCATGCTATCATGAATGAAAAACAATGTTCGAGTCAGGATGAAAAGACAGGACTAGTTCGTGTTCAACATTTTGACTAACAGGAAAATAATTCATCTGCCAAAATAACAATACTACACTATGCGTGATTGTTAAGCCAACCTACAATTTCTTCACCTCTCTCATACGTCACAAAAGCACATTTTTGGAAAGCCTACTAAAGAAGAACTCGTTATTAAGTAATGAAAGATTTTCAAAAAAAAAAAAAAGCTTTGACTTTTGAGGCCTCTCGTATTTACAGATTTGATGAGCTTGACAAGTATGCAAACGCTAATTAAATTATGCATATAGTTTTAATTAATTTTGACGAGTTTTGAATTGAAAAGTTCTAAATCTCAACATAGATTTTTTATTCACAAATTATGATCGCCATAATTTTAAAAATCTGAAACTTTAGGAACTGAAACAAGCTATCGTTATCCACTGTGAATATTTTAATATTTTTTCAAGCAAATGAAAGTTTTACAAAATGCCCAAAATTTGGGACACTGACTCAGTTTCACAAATTTGAATTTCATGTATCTATATGTTTAATACGATAAGGATTTAATCGGGAGAAATTTGTCCAGCTATCTCCTCCGAAGATTCTGGACAACTCGCATAAAATCTCTGAGTTTAGCGTTCTCAGCCGAAATCAAAACCCGCGGCACCGCGTTCCAGTGCAAAAGAGTTTAGCGTTCTCTTCAACAAAACCCGCACCTACAGCGCAAGTGTAGGACCCCGGGAGATGGAGGAATACTGCCTGGAAAGCAGGCGGGTGAGAGGGGGCGAAACTTTTCTATATATTGAGGGTAACATAGATCAGCTGATGTAAGGTAGCCATCTGCCACATGAATTAGGCCACGCCCCCACGAGTAATGTTGCAAGATTCCACCGACCAGGCCAGACCCCGTCAAGTGGTGTGTCTATGGACTCAGGTCAATCAGCTGATCCAAGGAAACCAGCTGACTTGGATGATAGGCCACGCCCCCTGGAGTAATGTAGCAAGATTCTACCAACCACGCCGGACCCCGTCAAGTGGAGTGTCTATGGACTCTGGTCAATCAGCTGATATCATGCTCACGCGACAAAATTATTAAACCCTTTCAGTGATGGATAACACGCCAAGTGCGCGTTGCGCACCGGTACCGGGCTGCTAGTACATAATTAAAGTTTTAAAGGAATATATATATATATATATATTTAAAAGTTATTTACAAACTTATAACTTTAAGTATTTATTTTTAAAACTTTGTTGAAGTTTTCTGACAAAAAAATTATTGAAAATTTAAAAAAAAATGAATGCATAGAAATATCAGCATGTCCTTTTTGTCAACTTCACCCATTGAAGCGTCCTAATTCTTTATGATTTCTTGGCGAGTTACTTCAAAATGCCTCATTTAAATCTTATAGTACATAATCAAAGCATTGTAGTTAATCCATGTTGTATTCTTATTTTCAAGTCAAAGTCCAATGGTATCTTGTCACAAAAAATAGGACAAAAGTTATTTTCAGAACTTTCCACCAGATTTTTTTTCTTTTATATGAAAAAATACACTGAAATATTTAAATGCAATTAAAAAATGTCTGTAGAAATGTTTGTATTTAACATGTAAGCATTAAAAACGATCCTTGAATTACTTGGATATTTGAAAACCCACTTAAGAGGCAAAGCATTTGAAAGGTTCTGAGGTTGTCGGATGTTTGCATTTATCAATCTAATAACTTTGAATTCTCCAATACTCAAAACCACAGATAATCCTAGGTAGTGACATCAAAGCAAACATTCACTTATAGACAGCAAATATTGTAAATGCAAGGACTTATTTGCATGTCAAGTTTACAACATCCCCTGGGTCCATCTTCATTTAACTGTACACCATAAATTAAGATAGCATCAGTATAGCTGGGCGGTTAATAGCAGTTTAAATTCTGTATGTTTAAAAAAACAACTATATTGGACAACTTTCCATAAACACCACAATTTCATAATAACATGCCTACCTTATAATTACTAAACCTTAATTGCATATAAAGTGCAATGTTTTGCCCCTTCAATTATACGTTTAATTTTGCTGTAATTGCTGTATAAATTAAACTATTTTGCTGCTACATAGATACCGTTTCTTGTTATATGATTTACTTGAATTATGTGAATTATTTGATACTGGTGAAAAGTGATGTTGTAAACTTATTCCCTAGTAATACTTTTAAGATGTACTGAGTCATACAAAAGTAGAACCCAATAAAAATAATCTATAAGTGCCAGATTTCATTTAAATCGAAGCATTTTTCACGAAGTTGTGATTTTTTTATTGGGCTCTACGTTTTTATGATTCATAGTGTGGTAAAGTACACCTACTGTACATGTACACAATAAAAAAGCAGATAAATCTCGGCTGTGGAATATGCATCATATGCTAATGTTACACAAAACAAGTACTTAATTTACTTAAGTATTAATCAATTATTTTTAAACTAAACTAGTGTGCATAAGTCGTACACGTGTGACACTAAATGCACCACATAGTGGCTCTCAAACAAACTTTAAACTTGGCATTAAAAACAACACTTAAACCAAACCGCATGAATGACTCAATAAAATTATGCTAATAAGCGAACTGCATAATGAAATAACGGATAAAATTCATAAAATTATATTTTGTACGAGTTTATTAAGTAGGAAAATTGATTTTTTTCTCATTAAAACTAGAAAACAAATCCAACGCCTTCATGGATTATTTGTCATATTTTGTAAATTATCGCAACATTCCATACTTTTTATCATTATTAGTAAACGTATCTGTTAATGATGCTTACTCGATAAATTATTAATTTTATTTAAAGTACAATCAGATTTTTTTCCAATAATATCCGTGTTAAGCACAAGCTTGGAAATTTGAATATTAGAAAAATTTTCCGTGACAAATTTACAAATAGAAGCGTATATGCCTGTATGCATATATGATTTAACAAATATATACTAATCATTAGGACCGGGCAAAACCAAGGACGTGGGGAGGGGGAATAGGGTTCCAAATCTAGGGGTAAACTATTTTGGCCATATATTAAGGATCGCCAGTATTGGGCAGGGCCCAGAAGAGCAGAACATTGGCCCAGGATAAATAGAAATTGCATTTCTAAAACAGAAAAATGGCGTTTTTACCTTAGAAAAAGTCGTTTTTACCTTAGAAAAATCGCACTTTTACCTTAGAAAACTCGAACTTTTACCATAGAAAAGTCGTACTTTTTTTAATGCTATAAAATCCAATTTCTAGAGCAGAAAAATCACACTTTAATGCCAAATTTCCATTAATTTCCCTTTTATATATTTTGCTGTTTCGGTTTGAAATTTGTAACATTTCTTGAATTTTGGGGAGGGGCCTGGGGAAGAAGGGGAGTGGAGAAGGGATTTATCCCCAAGATCCGCCCATATATACTGCCTTGGACAAAACTACAATAATGTGAGAACATTTTGCAATTTCAAGCATCAATCCGTTACTTTACCAGCTCTAAAAGCCAAAAAAATCAATCTATCCTGAAGATAAACTTTTAAAAGTATAGTAAATGTTCGAATTTCGTGTTGATTTTTCCAATCTATAGGGGCCTGAATAGCACACAGTCTACAGAGCCTGCATGTACGTATTCGAATGTAAAAAGCAGAAAATCAGGGAAAGCCTACATGTATTTATAGCATCGGTTATCTTTCTGTAACTGGCAGCGAAAAAGCACAAAAAATATCAGTTTTGTTTTTTATGGAAGATTTGCCAGAAATACCTGCCGAAGAGATTGGCCACCAAAGTGAAAACGAGATTTCATCTTCACTTTTTGTGGTTAGTGCCGATTCGCAAGGGGCCAAAAATTCGAGGACTACATATATATATATAAATGTTTCTACGCCCACGACATGCTCGCGATTGCTTGTTGTATAGATTTGCACATATAAAATGCGTGAAAAAAGGACGAAAATGTACGCAACTAAAGAACCGCGAAAGATCCAAACCAGAGGGGGGAGAAAAAATCGATAGCAGCCTGGGTGTATTATTCGCCACACAGCTTTAATATCGCCGCGTCTCGAGTGTTTTTCAACAATGATTCCAGGTGAAAACATGACTTAATGTGCACACTTTGGGGAATTGCAAATAATTTGTCTGTTATGCTCGTCTATATAAAGCCACTTAGTGCGGTGTACTCTTTCATCGATGAAAAACAACCGTCAAGAATCCGCTTTTTTACAGAAATTTGGTAGAAATCGATCAGGTATATGCGAGCTGATTAGCGACTCGAATTTGCATTTTTGAATAAGAAATCTGAAGAAAACTTTCTAAGACTTTTTTCTTGCTATTTCGTAAATGGCAATCAGTCCCCCAAGACATCGAAAAGAAAAGAAATATCAGTGTATACTTTATACTTGACAATGAAATAAAACAAATCAGTAATGAAGTGCTGTACATGCATCTATACATACATTTGCAAAAAAAAAGCACTCGAGAAGCAGTGCTGGTAGTGTCTTTGAAATTTGAATCCAGAATACTATGACAATATGAATTTATCTTCCATATTGTGGCTAGTTTATGAAATAATCTATGGAAAAAAACATTAATTCCGATTTCAGAAAATTTCACAGTTAATATGTTTCACATTTGCCGTACTAAGGAATAGTTTATAAATTTTACAAAGTAGTAAATTATAGTTTCTGTTCATTCAATTTTGAATTCAACTCATCATCCTACAGTCAGCAAATAAATTTCATGTGGTGGGGAGGAGGGAAAAGGGGGTTTTTCCTGGTAAACAAAAAAAACAATAGAGATTTCTATTGTTTTCTATTGTTATTTGGAACGTTGTTTTCTATTAGTATCAATATAAAATTTATACTGGTTTTATTGGTTTCAAATGTTTTCAATGGTTTTCTATTGTTCAGTCAATACAGCTAAATCATAGAAGTCAATAGAAGTCAATACAGGAATCATAGAAAACAATTAAAACCAATAAAGTATCCAAATAACAACAGAAACCAATAGAAATCTATGTTGGCTTCTATTGTTCTTTTTCACCAGGGTTAGCCAATTTCAGGAGAATGCTCCTATGCTAATAGCGACTTAGCCATTTTGTTGGATGAATTTCTACTAAATATGGACATTCTTGAGGAAGGCTATTTCATCGTCTAATCGCATACATAAAGAAGGACCAATAGTAAGCATCCGTCTTGGCACGAAGTTAGGTCAAAGGATTTGAATGATTATATCTCGACCATATTGAGTGTTAGGCGAAAAATATATCGGAAACAAGATGTTGATTACAAGAGAAAGATGTAAACATTTCCATAACCCCATATACACAGGATGTTCAGTTGAAGATGCAACAGATGGAATAACTTCCGATCCGTCAGTAATAGCCACTAATTTCCATCACTGTATACATGCATGAATTGTAACAAATGAACTGAACTGAACTGAAGTGTAGCCTATCCTTTGAGACGGACCCTCCGGTAGGAGGCGCTACTGCAGCGCAGGGACCACCCTGCACTACTATTCTTCTACTACACTGCATCTATCCACATCCTCATTTACTATGCATAACTGCTTCAAGGTCCACCACCTTGCTAGCAGGCCCTTAGCAGCCTGAATAGCGAGTTCACCTACTTCCCCGTCACTGTGGAAGCCCAACCAATCCTTAAGAGAAGCAGTTTCCATACCCGTCCGGCAAGCATCTAACGATGAGCATTCACATAACACATGCTGTACATTCTCTACTCCTTCTCCACACAGGTTGCAAGTTGTCTCTATCTCCTTAAATTTAGCTAGGCGTTCGTTGGTTTCCAACGAACCGGCCCTAGCTCGAAAGAACAAGGCACTTGCATAGGAGTTATCATAAAATACTTCTTTACTTATTTTAGTCTTGATTCTATACGTTGCCAGAGTGCTTTTCTCCTGTAACCCTTTATGACATGCACGTTCCTCCCAATCTCTGACTATTTGCTTTATGGTGTTCTTTTTCAGTGCTCTCGACTTTTCTAATTGACACCAGTAATATCTGATGCATATTTTGGCTTTTGATTCCATGATGACCTTGGAGCGGTGTTCAAGGTCGTCACACTGTCATGGCACTGAAGTTCCCCCTTTGGTGTAGGGACACTACATTTTGTTTCATGAGTCTACCTATGATGGATCCAAAGTTATTCCATATGTAGTGTCTTCAAATAAACACCCTGAATATATAACTTTTCGCATCTTGACCTCAACATGGCCCAATTTAGAGGGTGAAACATTTCTGTCACACTCGTGGAATGTTGGCAATTGACCTTAACAAATCATGTTCCTGGTCAGGCCACTCGCAACATTCTGTATTTTCTTTTTAAGTTGTCATGAGTATCATCTTCCTCCTTGGTGACAACTTAAATTATAATCTGAAAATAAACTTATTTCATTTTCGACTTTTCGTTCGTGTGTTGCATCCAACAGCTACACCATCATTGTTATTACAGCAACAGTTATTATAGCAAAAGAGTGTCTGTATATACAAATAAACGTGTTCACTCGAGCAACAAATTAAAAACCTGAGAACAAAATAATAAAATAGAGGGTTGAATGGCAAGCTAATTCTCCAGTTCTAGCTCCGCCTCCTTACCAGGAAAACTACAGGCCCTTGTCTTTTTTTTTGCATTTTTGGATTACGCTGTAGTACTTCATGCAGCATTGAATATCAAATTTAATTTTATGACATTTGTTAAATTGAATAACGAATGCTGAAATAACACTCAGGTTTTTAATGTGAGTATATAATATGCTTTTTCTATTTCTATACTAAAATTAATGGCTCCATTTTCAGCCAATGAACTGCGAAGTGCGTTCACATCAATTGCATGCACCTCATCATTCAATACTTTAAAAGGACAATATTTTAGAAGTAAAAGTAACATTTTTGCAGTAACAGTAAACATTGTTTGCAGCGAAAGTGCGATTTTCTTCAGAAAAACTACTGTAATTCTGTAATATATAAAAAACTGCGATTTTTCTGCAATGGAATTGCGGTTTTATCCAGTGAAAGTGCCATTTTTTTCAGCAAAACTACTATGTATTTCTGCACTATACTGGTATAAAACTGCGATTTTTCTGCAATTAAAATTCAGATTTTCTGCAGCGAAACCGTGTTTTTTTGCAAGAGGAAAATTTCTGCAGCAAAAGGAAATTTTTTTAGCATTTAGAATGATACATTTCTGCAATAAAACTGCGATTATTCTGAAATGATAGTGCGATTTTCTGTAAGCGTATACTTCTGTGCAAGTGTGTTTTGCAGAATTATGTGCTTCGTCTATATCCTCATAAAAAGTACAATTAATTTCAATGCATAATTCTGCTGGATGGGGCCTACTTTTTCCTTTGGCGTAAGCTCTAGAGATCAGGCATTGCATTGGGCCATAAGTAACCCATGTTTAGCCATACATAGCCATGTCTAAGACATATTTGGCCTTTGATAGGCCATATATGAACCATATTTGATAAATTGCAATTTCAATACAGAATAATTTCTGTTGAATGGGGCCTTCTTTTACTTTTGACCTGGATCTACAGGGTGGGTCAATAAAAAGTAAGCTAACTTTATAAAAATCATAAAATGGTTATTTGTTAATGAAATTTATTGAAAATTTGTACATGTATACACCATGTTCCCTATATTGCTAGTGGGTAACTCGTCGATGTCTGGTATCTTTGAACGATACACTTTGTCGACCATTATACCCCAGATTGCATAATCAAGCAGATTTAGTTCGGGACTGTTGGGTGGCCAAAGATTGGAGGAATGAACGCAGACAACGACGAGTTTAAGCAGTGAATTTCGGACGCTTGGAATGAAATTAATCAAACAACAATTGACGAGGCAATCGCCCAATGGCGTATGCGCCACAGAGCTTATATTTCTGCAAAAGGTGCTAACTTAGAACACAAATTGAAATAGGGAATTTTTTGTATCCTACTTAAGTACACATTACATATTTTCAATAAATTCCATTAACAAATAACCATTTTATGATTTTTATAAAGTTGGCTTATTTTTTGTTGGCCCACCCTGTATAATCAGCTTTACCCTGCCCTTCATTGCCTCGAGATCATCACTTTTACATCAGGCATACATTTCTGTTCTTAAAGATGGCGGATTGGAAGCATGGCGTGAGTGTGCATAACATCGACTGTTGGCTATTTTTGGAAACAGAAAAAATGCTCAATTTTTAAAAATTAAATAAATATTCATTCTATATGCTTCAAACCCTTTCAAAGAGGTGTTAGATATGCAACACACCGTATAAGATTTGTGCAAAAAAAAAAATTCTGGTTCCACCCGCATTAAATACAGATACCCTCCACGTTCCGCATTCCGCATTGAAATCCCGTTGAAACAATTACACTTTCGTCAGCAAACTGGATGGGAGGGGGGCTTTTTTCCCCACCAACGCGATGCAGGAATCGATTTTTGTTTTTCGAGTGCAGGCATCCGCACGCTGGAGCATTTTAATGGGCTGCGAGCCTTTTTTTCAGCCTCATAAAAACGAAGTGGAGCTGGTTGAAAAGCAATCAACCTTTAATTCCATTCTTTAATTATGCGCGCCTGTGTTTCGCCGAAAATTGCCTCAGTGCCCATTCGCCATGTTAGAGGCAGGGCAGAGCAAATTAAAAGACATTGGCCAAGGACCCAAGGTATACCGTGCCGCAAAAGCCAAATTTTTGCAATCAGAGGTAATTGAACATTTGGACATCCGTTAATTACCTGATAAATCAGCATCAACATTTCACACAAATCACTTAGTGGAAGGTAGTTGCAATGAATTGTGGTGTGCATTAGCTAATTGCACAAGTCAATGCAGATTTGAAAACTTGATGATGAAAACAAACACTACACCAAAGCATGAATTTCAGTTAATTTAATGGTGGAAAAGATTCACCAACAAGCTGAAATATTATCAGGTTTCGTAGAACTCTTAAAGCTGTATACAAAATGTTCATCAAATTGAAAATTGTAGTGTTAACATAAACATATACACATGTTTATTAAACGTGCAATAAGAGCAAAATCTGTAAAAATGGACACTGAATATGGAATAAGCCTACACACATTGCTTCAAGTACCAAATTGAGTAATTTTGCCTGCATTCCCTGCCGAAAAATGAACTTAAGAAAAAACTTTAAAAACTCAACTTTTGAAGTAAACTGCAAAAAAATTGCAGTTTGGACGAAATATGCAAAAAAAACTGAAATTACTAAAGAATAACTTAGGAAAAACTCGACTTTTGAAGTGATCTATGCAAAAAAAAAAACTGAATAAAAACTAAAGAATAACTGAAGGTTTTTCTTAAGTTCATTTTTGGCAAGGTTGGTATCATTTGATTCCGTATAATCCTGACATTCTTGGCAAAATAACTGAGATTTTACAAACTAGCTGAAATCAATGGATTTTGTAAGATGGAAATTTTTCTACATTAAAATGAATTTTATAAATTCTATATGTTATTGATACCAAAGGCTCTCGAAATATACTTTACACTATATATGTATCATAGTATACTTGTAGCAAACATTTACATTAAATTCCAGAGATTTCACAACCCATTAGGCATAAGTGAATTTTTTACAAATGTCGAATTTGTTACACCTTCTTGCTATTTAGCCTACTCTTTATTAAAATAACACATGTAATGCAATGATGTATTAAAGAACACACTAACTTCACGCACTAACATTTACACTTATGATCAGTTGCATCAGCTAAGCTTTGTCATTACACTTTTTTATTTCAATCACTTTGTCCTCACTATAACTTTATTTTCATCATATCATTCAAAAGCACTGTTCATAACTTGTCATTCTTCATAACTTCTAACTTCTTTTAGTTTTGAAATTGCTTTATATTCATTATTTGTCAAGATTGAAACATTTTTACAAGTGAGGAAATCCATGACCCTTAACTTTACTAAATTTGATTTCGTTCTTTAAGATTTGACATAAATGCACCCAGCATTTAACGAGCTGAGAATTGATAACAAGGGAAGAGAATACAATAAATTTTCAATAACGTTTATAAATTTTCTCAATATTTTTCTGCCATTAGAGGCTCTAATAGACCCCATGGTACCAAGACACCCCTCACGGTTTATTATTTTTCTCGCATTTTTCCATTATAAAGTCTCTGCATGTTGCCATAAAAGTAATACACCAATGTCTGGATCTCATTGATCAGACAGCACATTTTATTCTGTAAATCCACGCTCCAAATTTCATGCTAAACGATTCCATTGAACAATAGAGAGATTTAGCACCAAAAATAACAGTTACCATTCGCGTCATAATTTCGAAACTCACATAGGCCTAGTAACGC
>JAQGBW010001394.1:0-26530 GCA_034698625.1 Julus scanicus
ACGTCAGACCATCATTGCTCAGTCCACCATGGAGGCTGAGTTAGTCGCCTCCATGGAAGTAATTAAAGAACTTATTTAAACTAAGCATAATTCTTTCATTTTAACCTTTTTAACTTATTTCGTTCCATGATTATGATGCCGCGAAAAGGGGGAGTTTGTTGAGTCTAAAGTGTTTCGCGACAGTTTGTGAAGTAACTATTTATTTTTATATGTGTATTTTTACTTATAGTTATTTATTTACATATACATATATTTTTAATTGTATAGTACTCACCCATGATGGGAAAAGGCTCATCCAAAATCCTGGTCCGGTGCTGACCTAGAAAGAAGAATAATAATAAAAAGAAATAAATAAACTTTAAATTTAAATCAATTAAAAACAAATAAAAAGGGACTTCTTTCCAGTTTTTGGGGAGAAGTCAGATGCATCCAGTGGTCACCCAGCTGTCGGTTATCTTGGTTGACTGACCCGTTTGGGTCACTCTGGCTTTGGCCACTGATGGGGTCGGACGTGCCTTTCCCCTCCCCATCACTGCTAGTATGAATGGAAACGTTTAATGGTTATTCAACTGTGGTGTTAATCATCCAAAATGAATTAACTTTGAAAAATAAACATGGATAAAGTTTACCTCGTTTTTCCTGTGATCTTGAGCTGTGTAGACCTTTCCTGAAAAGAAGAAGAACGTGAATTATCAACATGACTTCGGCGCATTGCACTTAAGGCACATGCTGTTATGTGCATGTGGCACCATATTTGAATTTCAAATTACTCTGTTCCGTTTTTCCATTCGTTGAAGTTCACTTTTTGTTTGCTGTGATCAACAATAATAAACTTCGAGTTATTTAGTTTCAAACCCAACGCAGTGAAGTTTTTCAACAGTTCGGGTATTGTCCTGTCAATTTATCCTATGGTATAGACAATACAGCTAAACCATAGACCTTTATATGTCAATACAGAAACTATAGAAAACAGTTAAAATTAATAAATTGTATTGGTTTTGTACAAATAACAATGGAAACTAATAGTAAGAAATCTTTTTTTCTCCACCAAAGAGGGTCAACAAATTGAAATGGGTAATTTATTGCAATATGACTAATATGGATTTGCAGATGTAAGGATAAAAACTTTCTTTAATTCTCATCTTCAACTCTCGTCTGAAATAGCCACCACCACTTTGGGAATTTCTAAACCGTAAAAATCACCTACCTCGACAGAGGCGCATACCCCACTTAACCCACTCGACCGTTGGCATCAATAGTTTTCTATATTTTCTTTTAAGATTGTTTGGGTCCAGAGCTAACTTTGTGAAAAACGAATTTTTATTCCTTTGGAAATATTGTCCTTTAAAATTGAGTGAAGTTGACTTGCCTTTTAAACAACATTTATTAAATACCTGAAATGTATCACTTGAAATTACCAAAACAAAACTGAATTCAAATTCAAGAACACTAAAATCTAATTCAAATCTAAATACATGCACTGTTTTAAAAACTAAAAGATCTCCTGCATGCATGTGCAGCTTTTCATTTCTCTGGCACATGCAAAGTTTTTAACTACTAAATATATAATCCCTGCAACATTCTTCCCCCTGGTGTTTGAACCAGTAGTTCCAAAACACCCAAATCTGATTTGTCAACATTTAGAATGCATCTTTTTAGAACTGGTCTTCGAAATATGCCTGATTGAGTGGTAACTTTAGCAACTCCAGGAAATACTTTGGTGACTCTCCTTTTTAGGCCAACTGCTCCTTGGTAGGTTCTCATCAACTACAATTGCCAGATTACCCTGTTGAATTGGTTTTGTTTTCTGATACCATTTTGTTTTCCCTGTCAAAGTAGGAAGGTACTCCTTAACCCATCTCTTCCAGAAATGATCTGTTAACAATTGTGCAAAATGCCATTTCTTGCGCAGACAAACATCTTGAGGCCCAAAAATTCCTGGCGACACTGCTACATTAGATCTTCCAATTAAAAAATGATTTGGGGTTAAACTTTTATCATCCACTGACTCACTAAAAACATGGGTTAATGGTCGACTGTTTATTATAGCGGTAGCTTCTTTAAAAAAGTTTCGAGTGTATCCAGACTTGGTGCCTTTTCTTAGAGAATAACGACTAAGGTCTTCTTTACAGATTGCACTAATCTCTCCCAGCATCCAACCATATTTGGGAAAGCTGGAGGCAAGAACTTCCAATTGGTCAACTTTAAAGCAAGTGTGGCTTTAAGTTTCGCTTGATTTAGCTCTGCCAGTGCTTTCTTTAGTTCCTTGCTTGCCCCTCGAAAGTTGGTTCCGTTGTCTGATAAAATCAGCTTAGGGAAACCACGGATACTACCAAAACGATGAATCACATTTATGCAGGAGTCTGTGGAAAAAGATTCTGCGACCTCTAGATGAATTGCTCTAGCTGACATACAAGTAAATAGAGCTCCATATCTCTTCTCATGGCATTTTTATCTGGTTATCACAACAGGTCCCAAATAGTCTATTCCTGTCGTTTCAAAGGCAAAAACTCTATCCTTAAGCCAATACTATGGTAACCAACCCATTTCAGGTGTCTTTGGCCTTGCACGTTGAAGTTTGCAAAATTGACATTCGTTCCATATACTTTTTACTGTCGTTCTCATTTTTAATATCCAGTATCGTTGTCTGAGTTCATTTGCTACCTGCTCTTGTACTTGATGATTAGCCTTTTTATGGTATTCTTGTATTAACAATTTCGTAAACCTGTTTTTTGGATCTAAAATCACTGGAAACTTAGTCATCATTGACAACTGCGGAGCTTGCTGCATGCGACCATTTATCCTAATAACTTCGTCTTCATTCAAAAATGACAATAGCGTTAGGATTCTGCTGTTTGCAGGTAATTATTTGGCTTTATTTAAAGCAGCCCACTCTTCCGAAAAATCTTGCTGCTGGCATCTTTTCCACCACAGCTTCTCAGCTTCTTCTAACTCTTTAGTTTCTAACTCACATTCCCTCTTTTTGGTTTCATTTTTTTTTTGCTTTACTTTCGGATGAATCTAAGCAACCATGCCATTTCTCATATAAGTTTTTTCCATGAAGAGAATCTATTTATACCCGGTAAGCAATTTATCCCTCCTTGAGTTATGGTCATGGCTACGAACTCATTTTTAAATTCCAACTCAGTCGGTTGAATGTCTATTTGACGAACGCCTTCTACTGGCCATTCTCCTTTTAGTCGATATAGAAAATGTGGTCCTTTGAACCAACGACTATTCATAGATAGATCATTTTCTTGACGATCTCTTGTTGCCTTGTCGGCAACATTTTTCTTTGATGAAATCCACCTTTAACTTGTAACATCGGTGAGTTCTTTAATTTCCCCGACTCGATATGCCACAAACTGTTTATAATTATGTGCATCTGAACGGAACCAACATAACACAGTCCTTGAATCACTCCAGAAGTGAATGCTGTCCACTTTAAAGTTATGTTCTCTTTTGATCATGTCAGCTAATCGACTTGCCATTACAGTAGCTTGAAGCTCTAAGTGTGGGACTGACAATGGCCATAATGAAGCAACTCTAGTTTTCGCAGCTACAAATGCTAGTTTAACATCTTTGTCTTGTTTAACACGAAGGTATGCCACAGCTGCAAATGCATCATCACTGGCATCGCAAAACACATGAAGTTCTCGTTCTACATTTATTCCATCCATAGTAGAATAACATCGAGGGATCATCACTTGACAAATCTTTGTTTTTTCTGCCAGCCATCTTTTCCATTTGTCCAGTGTTTTTAGTTTTAGCTAATCATCCCAACCAAAACCTAGTCACCAAATGTCTTGAAGCAGGATTTTAGCTTTATTGACGATCAGTGCTACAAAACCCAAAGGGTCAAATATTGACATCACCATTTGTAGCACTTCACATTTTGTAGGACTTCAGCTACCTAAACGAAAATTTGCGAAACTTGCTCTTTAGTGTGAAAACATCGGTTTCTGGGTTCCAGGGTAATTCAAGCATTTTCTCAGTTGACATCTCAGTTTTCAATTGTAGAACTTTTCCTTGACCGCTACTGAGGTTAATTGGAATGCTATCCAAAACCCACTTATCTATCCCCACTTATCGATTTGAAATCCACCTTGACAACCTCTTTTATAAGTTTAATTGCTTGTTGTTCTGTAGCACAACTGTCCAAATAATCATCCTTGTAATGACGCTTAATGATAGCTTCTGCTGCCTCTGGGAATTCCTCCTGGGAACTTCTGAGCATTTTGGTTCCTTTTTTCCTGTGCAATTGCTGGACCACAAACGATTCCAAAGGGGACTACGACAATTTCACACACATCGAGTGGTCTGTCTCGATCCATTCCTCTCCACAGAAAGTGCTGAGAAGAAATATCCTCCTGCTTCATCCTTATCTGAGGATAAAACTTTTATATCTGCTCCAAAACCTATAATTCTTTGTCTAAACTGGAAAAGTACAATTAGAAGCGGATTCAACAGATCTGGTCCTGGCAAAAGATGCTTATTTAAGCTGGTCCCAACTTATATGATACTGCAAAATGTGGCATATACCAAGTTCTGGGTCCTTCTACTACAGCATCAGATTTTCATAAAATCCTAGTATATCCTTTTGCTACATTTTTGGCTATCTTTTCACAATATTGTTTTGCAATTACCTCATCTTTGTCCATTTTTCGCTCTTGGCTGCACAGTCGATAAAAGGCCGCCATCTTGCTTTTGGGCAAGGTGACATCATCCATTTGCCATAATAAACCTGATTCCCAGTGGTTACCCACTCTACGAGTCACCTTGTCTAATAGTTCCTTTGCTCTTTTTTCTTGCTTGGATTTTGGCAGCTCTTTTTGGATGTTTACTACAAATGATTCGGTCTTCCATGCTTCTTTTACCAAATTTTGGATCCTTATCACGTTCTGTTTGACTCATGTGATATGTAAATTCCACTGCATGACTCACATTTGGTCCCAAAATTCCATGCACCACCCAGCTTAACTTTGTTTTAAAGAGTGCTGGCACATCTCTTGCCAATTCTTTAATGTCTCTAGTGGCAACTAAATCCCAATCGTCCTAACGAATAAGCAACATTGGTTTTTCTTCTTGTAATGATTTAACTGATGGCACTGCAAGATGACTTTATTTTGAGGCTAATTCTTTCATATTCACAGTTTGCCTTGGTAGATCCAAACCTTTCACTGTATGGACATTGGACATGGAATACAGCACTTTACTTTCAATGCCTCCGATTTAAAGTTCCACTCGCTGCAAACTTGCATCTTCATAAATTGAATCATTTGTCCATTTCAACTTGATCGGATCCTTTTCACCTTTTAATTTCAGTTGCTTGGCTAAGCTTTCGTCGATCAAAGTGCAGGTTAAGGCTTCGTCAAGCAGCGCATAAGTAATCAACTGACTTCCTGGTCGTTGATTTTTTGGCATTTTTAACAACAGATGGTAATATTTTAAGCAACACCTTGCTTGTCATGAAACATGCCGCATGCCCTACAATCTTTATATTAGTCGTTTTCTGCACTTTTGCTTGGCTGTCCTTTATAGCTTTCACTTTATGCAGTATTCGGTGCTGTATTTTTTACAATCACCAACCCCACATGGTTCTCTTTTTCGGCAGGTCCACACTTGATGGCCATATCCCAGGCAACAACAGCAGATTCTATTTTATTTTGCAAAGTCACTTTTTTTTGGGAATTTGCTTATGTGCAAATTTCTGAGTATTTTAGCCGATGACCTTCTTCCTTGCAAAAGTAACACTTTGGTACTTTCCTTACGGTTTCTTTCACACTTGTAAAAACTGTCTCTTTTTTACTTTGCTTCCATCGACTTTTATTTTCTTTGGCTATTTCTGTTGTATCCTTTTCTCCAGCCAACTTTATGGTAGTTACAAAACTTGCTGCTTCCGCTTTTCTTTTAAGCTACTTTGCAAAGTCCATTATAGTCACAGCAGAAATTTCTGTTATTTTCTCTTCCCAGCTGAACTTTAGATGGGACGGTAACTTTCCAACCAATTCTTGTCTTAATTGGGGGTTCCACATATGTCCGTGTTACTTTAAAGCATCCATGGAGCACACCAAACTTTGCACTGCATTTGAAAACTTCAAAAAACTTTCCAAATGGCCTTCTGCTATCGGAGCGATGCACTTAACTTGTTGCACTAGACACTCAATGATGTAGTCTGCTCGCCCAAATCGTCGCTTAAAATCTTTAGTATGCTATCAACATTATCTGGCGAGGTAAACAAGCCATATACAGCAGCTCTGGCTTCTCCTTTTAATGTTTTCTCTAATCTCATTTGTTGAGTAGACCGTTTAAAATGTCTCAAGAAGGATATCCAATCTTTTGGATTTCTTCCAAATGCCGGTAATTCTTTGCAAAATGCTTTTCTGGATATGAACATTTTTACTCCAGATTCCGAATCCCCAATCGGTACAGGATCAGTTACTTTCACTGAATCAGCAAAGTTCAACTGTTTCGTTTCCACCGTTGGCAACAATTTTCAATTAGTCATTGCAGGTGGCATTGTAATCACGACTTGCTTTGCAGTCATCTTAGGGGCAGTGAACGTTTTCATCCAAGAATTCTTTGCACCTAAAGAAGAATGTTATCCTGCTTCGAAATGCAAATGAGTATCCCAGCGTAACAGTTTTTCTTCTAGCGGCATCTCTGGCTTCTTCCAGCCATCTTTTTCTCGATGGCGCAGCGATGTACTTAAAACTGACATAAGTTACTGGCAAGTTTCAAATTCGTCAGCTATTTTCGCTTCTTCCACTTGGAATTGCTTTTGAATTAAGGCTTTTTTAAGTTCAGCTAGAGCAAGATTTTGCCCTAATTCAGCTTCTAATTCCTTGTCTTCTTGAACTTGTATAGTTTTTCATTGATTTCTCTCCCTGGAAAATCACGATTTTACTTCCCTGCGGTGCACTTTTGATGTGGAAAGCCTAGTACTCATCGTATAATGTTCTTTTTCAGAAGACCAGACTTTATTCAAAGTGACATCTTTTTCTTTGTTTATCCTCAGCAAAACACTCCATCCAATTGTTTAATTTTAAATTCCATTTTGCCAATTTTCGTTATTTAATAGTGTTCCAATTTTTATTTTCCTAGTGCTGCTTGATCCGGCTCGACAGACCAAAATGTTTGGGTCGTGAGCTAACTTTATGAAAAACGAATCTTCATACCTTTGGAAATATTGTCCTTTAAAATTAAGTTGAGTTGACTTGCCTTTTAAACAACATTTATTAATATAGCTAAGATGTATCATTTAAAATTCCCAAAACAAAACTGAATTCAAATTCACTAACACTAAAATCTAATTCAAATCTAAACACATACACAGTTTTAAAACTAAAAGAACTCCTGCATGCATGTGCAACTTTTTATTTCTCTGGCACATGCAAAGTTTCTAACTAATAAATATATAATCCCAGCAACAAAGATATAGCAGCACAAGTAAGTTGGGCCATTTTTTATTTTTTACTAATAACATGCATTAGAAAATGCTAATTGGCAATAGCATACTATTTTCGGGGGCAGTTGACACGTTCTAAGATTCTCGGTTCGCTCCCAGGTCGAGGTCGGTGGGAATTTTTACGGATGGGAGAAACTCCCCAAGTGGCGGCTTTTTCAGATAAGAGTTTAAACCGAGGTCCCGTGTTGATTGTGGCACGTTAAAGACCCCTCGAGTGGGAATGGAAGTTTCTACCCGTAGGCTAAATTCTCAGTTAGGTGTTGAAGGCTTATCCCCTGGCGTTGGTGTTTAGCCCTCGTGTTGCAGAAATAGACCAATGTTAAAAATCAACAAACAAACACACAAACAACAGTTGGCACATTATTAACGGACCGCTTTTTTATATTTAGGTACGCATGTGTGCAATACCACATGGATAACAACGGAACCTTGCCATGCAATTGGCTAGTGTGTGTGCAAAGGGCCTTAACTTTTAGCTTAGGGCAGTATGAGGTCCTGAGTCATACCAGCTACCAAGTGAAGTTAGGGTTAGACGAGGGTTAAGCATTTTTGCATGTTTTAATATGCCATAACCATATATACAGCATCATCGTGTGAAGTATAGTGATGCTTTACACTAACTTAATAAAGTTAAACCATGAGTATACTTTTGACATAGTAAAAATATCCATTTTCTTTTTGTAACATATTTTTGTGTTACTATGTCATATACAAGCATGACATTTTATTTGTATTTATTGTACAAAGAAGTATAAGTTGTGAATGCAGTAGCGAAATTATGCGATGCCGGAGTGTAAATATTATATGCTGTTTGTATGTTCATATATATGATATCCAATCTGTGTACCGCATATATCCTACACTTAAATTTCACGACATTAGATAATGTGTATATTTTACATACATTTGCCAACATACCTAGAAGAAAGAAAAAGTAATTTCACTAAAATATAAGCAAGGAGATGCAGGGAGAACTAAGTTATGTTTTACATAATGGCATATTAGCATAAAAAATGAGTATATTGTAAGGCACGTCTGCTGTTAATCAAGACCCATTATTAGAGTCAATCTAATGTTGTCTATTTCAGAAAATATAAATGCATATTTTACTCTATTACTTCTATACATACAAAGAAACAGAGACAAAAACTTCATAGATAAAAAATTGAGATAGAAGATTACTATTTTTTATATAATTAGCATTATAATTCATTATGCCAACAGTGATTTGTATCACACATTTTATTACATAAGCACTACATGTATTATACTATCTATGTGTATATTGTGAGAATCCAAGGTTAGGGTTCAGGGTTGCCGGGTCCGTAGTGCGCGTAATGTTATATGAATTATGTGGAATGCGCTAATTATGTAACCCTCTCTGTTGCCCCGAGCATTCCAATACAAGGTTTGCTGGGAAGCTCAAGGTGACAGGAGGGCAGTTTGGGTTTGACGTTTGACCGGGATGGACACCTGAATTGTGTGCACACAGACGCAAACCTTTATGTTGTTTTCGAGGCTGGCTGGTAGCCGACTGTGTGCTTAAGTTTGTATTTTTATAACTTTGTAATTTCGAAGTATTGAAGTAAATCCGTTTCGCTACAATTGTATTTGGCAACAATTATTCTCGCGTTCTAACAAAACCTTGCCATTACCATAACAATGTATATATATACACAGTAAAAATGCCATGTATATAGTATATACATGTACAATTGCATGTAAAAATTAAGTAAAATACTAAAATTTTGATTCTATGAAATCGCTTAACTTCGAATTTGATATAACTATTTTTAAGTTTTTTTTAAATTAACTCTTTTATAAAATTAAGCGTGTTGTCTATAGACACTAAAAAAGTTAAGGTGAGACCAGAAAGTTCGGTGAATGGTTACCTCACCTTAACAATGATACCAAGAAAAGGTAACATGCATTGCGTCCCAAAGATTTCTGTGTGTAGATGTGAAAGTACTCTACCTGCAGAATAGGTTAATCGAAGCAGATTACCAGAATCTAAACTACGGTTTTTTCAGATAATCGTGCAGCGATCCATGTTCATGGTAATCCGTAATTAGCAGCAGCTGAGTTCACAAACCAGTATCCTTGATATCAGCAGCAATAAAGCACAAGATATTATCATGCCTCGTCATAACCGTTTTGTAAATTTCCGTTTTGCAGAACCAGCAATCTTCATTTGTATTACGGAAAACCTTCACAGCAATTTTATCGCCCCTCCACTTGGCAAGCTAGCCATGTTGCAGAAAAAAGGATTTATTTGAAGGACACATAAACAAAATGCTCAGAACAAACTAGAAGCATGACAGAAAACATAACAACAGGTCACTTTACGATTAAATCAGGCGGATGACCAAAGAATTTACGAGCCAAGGACGTATGTCATCACATTTTGGGAAGGGGGATTTGGCCAGAATCTTTAAATGAAGTTCTTGGAGTGCAGCAAGGATGACATGCACACAACTTGGGAAAGTAATCTGACAAAGTGAAAAGTAGAGTAGTACGTTTATCTGCTACATTCGTGTGGCACAGTGATGCCTCCTTATATGGGCATCCGTCTTAAACGGTTAGCTACTCAATCAGAGTCAGAATCACGACTATTTCCCCCTCTCATTTCCTTTTCACATCTTCTCATCCATATATTGGACGTTGGTACGGGCTTAACCAATTTTAATTTTAGTAACGAAAAAATGGTACTTTATTTATATATAGCAAACTCCACTTCTGGATAACAATAAAATTCATATTTCAACAATTGTAGGTACCGATAGTTAGTTTTTTCACATTTTCAAATATGATATTCGTTATCAATATTAACAAAATAACTTAGTTGTGGAGAAATTTGATGGAAGTAATTACTTATCAACTTCAAATTTATCGGATGACTGCTACGTTTTAAAGTTCCAGATGGATCTGCCACTCAAAACTTCAACAATGGAAAGCAAACTAAGAATACAACAGAATGCAAAGAGTATATGACATGTCTTTAAACTATAGCTATGATAAGAAAAGGAAGGAAATTCTTCCAACTTGCCAAAACAGGTTGATAACAAAGCTTCATCATGTTGTTTCTGCACTATAGCGCAGATTCATACAGACAAATTCAATTAAACTAAAAGGAAAGATGTACACATATTATTGAGACAAAAATTTCAAAATAAGTTTGTATTAAGGCCACTAACCATTGTGGATATATTGAGGATTCAAGAAAGTCGTTAATTTAGATTAAATAACCTTTTGGAATCATAGAGGTGGGTATGCATTAGAAGGAAACATCTGGAAACATGAAACAAAAACAAAGAAAACAAAGTGAAACGTTTGTTGAAAAACGGCAGTACTGGATCAAAGGAAAAATGTTTTCAGGTCAAAACAGTTTTACCAAGGGCTGTACAGGACATCCCACATAACCAACAAGAAGAAAATTGTGCTTATTTTTTTTATGTGCTCCAGTGCACACCCGTACAAAAATGATGTGCAGAAATTGACCAAAAAAAATATTCTAATGCATTTACTGCAGAAACTGTTATGCAGAATTGCCAGAACATTTTAAAAAAGGTAACCTACAATTATTTTAACCGTACTGTGTTTAAACTCATTAAAAATTGTAGTATTAATATGTATAGGGGAAAGTAAATACAAATGCGAAATTTTTCACTTTTTTATTTTTAAAATTATTTACAAACCGTAAAACATAACAAATTTTTTTCACAAATTTACTTAATACTATTGGGAATATTGTGCAGTGTTGAAAATGTTTTCTTAACACTAAAATGAGGAAAGTAATTGAAATAAAGCTACTCTCAATAGTGTTCCATTCCTCTTTGCTCTTTACTTATTCTTTACCGCACCACTGGCATATATGCAGCAGCCCAACTCACTGTAATGCCTAGTTCACAATGCATCGCCCGACGTCGTCCGCAGGGCGAGGCGGAGCCTAATTTTTAGTTAAAAAACGTCACACGTTTTTAGGCCCATTGAAGTCTGGTTCACAATGGACCGACTGACGTGAAAACGTCCAAACGCCTACTAGATAAAGCGCCGTCAGATCAGCCATAGCCCCCGAAATTTCTGTTGCTAGGTGGCGTTTCAATTTTATATCATGTGCTACAAATTGTTAATTGGTTGACCGTCATGACGTCCAAAGTTTGAAACTTTTCAAACTTTTTCGACGTCTTTCGATTGGCGCAATTCGTCATAAACGCGTCATCACTTAGGTCGGCACGCATGCGCAGATCGAGTGACGGTCAGAAAAAGACTTCGGTCGATGCATTGTGAACCAGGCATAACATTACAGTAAATGAACTGAACTCTACCAAAAACTATTTATGCGGCGAGATAAGCTGAGTCTCATGGAGCCACCAAAATAATCACTTTCTACTCTATAATTCTGAAACATACTTTTCTGCAGATTGTGTGCTGAATTCGTCATCAATTTTGTATAGGTCGCGAGACAGAAAAGACCTTACATAGACAGACTGGGTACAGATCCGAGGAATGCCTTAAGTTAGCCATTACTGGTAACCCAGCTAAATTATCACAGAACAGGAAAAGACAAATGATTACAGATGGGTGGTTAACAGGTAACAGTATAATGTTGTGGTAGCAAATTAATCATTAAGGGCGTTATCATGGCAACCAAAAATGCCATATAATGTTACACAGAATAAATTATTAAATATAAACATTTAAATGCGATAAGGACATTTTACACGTGGTTTAATTTTCATAGAGTGCAACCATACATGAAACACTCTCAATAAGATGCACATCATTTTATGTAATTTGGAATTATAATTGTTTGGCATTAGTCTTAATTGCCTTGCCGTATGATATTAACTTTAATTTCAAGTGCCTTGTATTAAGGAAATGCCACTGGTTTATGCTTCATAAAGTGAAATGTTTATCTGCTTTCCTATTTACCTTTGAAACATCAATGAAATACGTAAGGTTGTTATGAACACAAATCTCTAAACATAGTTATAAGCATAAATCTCTAAACATTGTCTTGTGCTTAATCACATATTGTTATTTGAGTTATTATTCTGAATAAATGTTGAAGTACATCTTGATCTGTGAGCATGGGAGAGAAAAGTACATAAAGGTAACTTAGATGGCATTTAAGACAAATGTGCGAAGTTGGGGGCAATGGGGAGCCTAGATTCGTTAGAACACCCTAACAATACTAATTCAATTAGGTTGAAACGTGTCCTAATGTAGCAAAGAATAAAAGATAAAAGTGCTTGATCGAGAAAGAAGAACTACCCTTCATTAGGGTAATGCAGTGACGTTTGACCATGACTATAAATTTAAAAAAGTAGGGGAAAGTGGGTAGGAATGAAATGCAGGAGGAATGGGACATTGCCAATAAATTTAAATTTAAAAAAGTAAAAACACTCGTTTATCTACATTGCACTTGTGTTCCTCCATTTTCTTGTGCAAAATGGTGGACTTCTGATGAAACAAAAGAATACGGGAAAGAAAAGTGTGATTTCACTACCAAAAAGGATGTTTTTAATTCAGATTTTTAACTCTTCTAAAAGTATCGTTTATTGATGAAACGTTTTCAAATTAAGTACATTAATATCAGTTAGAAAGGTTATGATGTTATTAGATGTTTTGCACTAATCTGCCAGGTCCTTTTAATCTTATGGTGTGTTTAAGACAAATACCAAGTGGTAGGAGGATTAGGACAAAATAGTGCAGGAGGAATAGGGCATCCTTGTTGCTGGAATTAAATGCATTTTTGCTTTTAGAATTTTAGCAATTGCAGGAGATCGCACGTGCTTGATGTTGAAACTATGATTTTGTGGTGGTGAGATTTGCCAAAAAAATAATGTAAGTAGGAACTTAAAGAAGCTGAAATGTATTTTAGCTGTTTTTTATACTGTGAGTTTTAAATTTACTGATCAAGAAGTAATAAACATGGCTACAAAAGTTGATGTCATTCTGAAGCTTTCCCAGCCTTTTCTGTGTGGAGGAAAATTTAAATTGCAGGAAATTACACATTTTGCATTGATGTTAGTTCATTAGTCTTTGTAAAAAAATACTGCATAAAGGTAAAGAGTGATCCTATTATTGCAAATAAATCAAAAAAAAAATAATTTAGTGCAGTAAAATCCATTATATTTTCGTTTTAAAAACAGTGACCCAATCCTCCTGCCACGCGTCTTATTCCAACTGCGTGCAGGAGGCATGGGACAAAATAAAGAGTAGTTTTATTTCAATTAATTTTCTTATTTTAGTAATAAAAAAATATTTTAAACACTGTGTACTGTATTCCCAATAGTTCAAAGAAAATTTTTAAATAAAACTTGTTGCGTTTTAAGGTTTGTACATTATTTAAAAATGAAAAGGTTAAAAATGGCCTATTCCCACCCACTCTCCCCTATAGATCCTCAACAATAGTAATCAGTTTTATCTGCATAATCATTTAAAATTTGACTTTATTAGCCTTTATCGGTCCCTATGGATGCTAATTAGGGTGAGAGGTGACAATAATAATTTATTTGGACAACTCTCTTTTGGGCATTTAATTTAACTTCTGGACTTGTAATTCCTATAGCTTTTTTTGCATGAATTAGAGATACCGCCACATGACTTACAATCAAGCTAGACAAGCACCTTAGCGTGATGTTTCATTGAGGTTTATAAAAAGATTAAAAACAATTCACTTGGGTCACATTGCGAGAGGCAATGGAGGGTTGAGTTAGAATAACAATGATTGCTTGACAGTGTAAATACGGTTTAAATAGTGTTACATAAGCACAGTTTGGGAAATAGGTTAATACACTATCACAGGATTCTCTGGAGAAGTATCAGGGGATTTACAAGCGAAATAAAAAGCTTTTTTTATTTTACTCCTTGCTTCCATTCACTAACTATGCAAAAATGCAGTATTAATAGTACACCGAGTCATAAAAAAGTAGAACGCAATAAAAAAACATCACAACATCGAGAAAAATGCTTTAAATTAAATGGAATTTGGCACTTGAATAGAACAATAGTAAAGAAACAAAAACCTGCTTATAATCTTAGATTTTTTTAATTTTCAAAAAGATTGTGCGCTTGCTCACCGTGGTCGAGAAACAGTCTTAACTGCTGCAACAGGAACGCCGCAGTTCACTTTGTGGACTACAAAATTTGGGGAATTCTCCAGAAAAAGCTTTACAAATCGAAGATTAATAATAATAATATTGCAACTATGAATTAAGAAAACTTGAAATGAACTCGACAAGCATTAAAAATGGCACGTTTTACTCCTTACTTGTGTAAAAGCAGGTGTAAAGCATTTTTCACGATAGATTTTACTTTTTTTACTCACAGTTTAGTCTGTGTGCTGCCCCTGTTGAGCTTCTAACATTGTAAGCTTATGTGTACGCAATGTTTGCCATTTTAAAGAGGTTTCACAGTAATTAATTTTTGAAAATAGTCTTTTTTTGGATTTTAAGCATACTTAAGAAAAACGAGGATTTTCTGTTATCGTTAAATCAATGCCTTAATTTCCATGCTTAAACATGCTTCTTCCTTTTGATCACTCGCCAGGTGCCTAAACCAACAGGCCACACGCTTGTTGCTCCTGGACAGCTGATCAACTTCCACCATTCATATAAGGATGGACGCGATCCCAGTTAAGTATTATTGCTTTATTCGAATCACTTAATGCATTGTAAAGTTTATTATTCCCACTTTTCAGTCTACATCTACTCAATTGAGGGATGCAAATTCAGAGCAACGATCCCTTTGAAAGAGAAAAACAGATTAAACTTAATCTTCCAGTATGTTCTTATTTATGGTCTTATTATCCATGCAAAACCCAACATCGGTCTTGCAGGTGACCAGGCTTCCCACAATGGGTACATTTAGTGCCCGGTCGCCTTCCCGGAACTCCCCCCGTATTAATATTTGCCCAGAGCACGTCGCTTGCCGGGTTGCCGGCAGAACCACCCAAATTCTGCTCGGCGAACCGCATGGTATTGGCCTCGGCTATCAATGAGGCCTTGACCCTGGACGCGGTGAAGTCCGAATCCGGCCAACCATGAATGAGTTTAATTTTGAGTGCATATTCTGGTGGCAGGCCCATAAGCATTTGGAAGGCAAGGTCTTCATCTGGAACCCTGCGATCCACCTCTTCCAGGTGACCCGCCACGGCCTCGACCCTGGCAATGTATGCCTCAACGGTCTAAGTCTGTGTCATCCGTAGAGACACAAACTGACACCGGAGTTGCCAGCATCTTTCACGAGAGCCGGGTTCGTAAGTTTGTTGGATGTGCTTTAGAATTGCATAGCACTGGGTCCTCTCGTAGCCCTGGAAGAGGGTCTTCCTTATACCCGGGACGATGGTAAAATATATTGCCGAGGTCACCGCCTGACATATGTCCTTTCGCCGTTCAACTTCGGCCGCGGTGGCCGAGCTGGGCAAGGCGGTGACCGTCCTGTCCGCGTACTGGAGGAGGGCTTGATTGGCTAAGGCCATATCAAGCTCCTCTCTCCAAGTCGCGTAGTTGGTTCCGTCTAATTTCGTGACGTGGAACCGGTCCAAATCGACGGGAGCTTGTAATTTCTCCATCGTCGCAGGCGTTTTTAATGTAAATTTTAAATGAATATTTGTTTTCTTTTAATTTAGGGCTAGTCCCGATTGAATCCAGCAACACCAGCAATTGATACCATTCGTGTGGTGTTGACGGGACTTTTGCCATGTTACCAGACAGCGTTGGGAGACAGACAATTTCTCACGTTGGACTATTTGTGGCTTGCATTGATCAAGATAGAGGGCTCATCTGTCTTTAGTAGACCGGTGTCATCAGTAACCCCCGTAGCGGCAACACCGGTATGCCCTCCGACGTTTTTTCAGAAATACCCTCCGGGATACCCTTTGAAATACCCTCCTGGTTATCCACGGGGATTTATGCCTGGAGCTCCACCAGGATTTCAACCTAGTTATCCATGGATGTTTCAGCCTGCATTACCACCACCGGTGCCAGCGATTGGACCACCGGGGGCCCCACAAAAGAAGCCAGTATTGGTCGAGATGGCCTGTTGGGGATGTCATGAATTAGGACATATTCGGAGAAATTGTCCTAAAGAGAAGAAACCAGAATGGAACACAGTTGCTACGGTAAAAGGGGATAGTAGGAATGGACAACAAGAAATTCTCCTATCTTAAATTGTGATGGAGGCACCGAGTGCTGACCAACCACTGGTGGTGGAGCTGGAGCAACAAATAGAAAAGGAAGCAATGTGGGACGATTGGTTTGCATCTCCAACGGTTGTTATGCATATTGGAGACCGTACTGCAGTGGTGACAGTAGATACGGGTGCGGTGTTGTCAGTATTGTCTGAAGACTATTTGCTGCATTTTGGCTTGAAGCTTTTGGCCCCAAGGCCTTTACGACGGTTATATGATGTGTCCCAGAATGACATTCGGTTTATGGGCGAGACGGAGGCCTCTGTGATAATTGGCGGACGGCAATGTGTGCACAGATTTCGAGTGCTGCAATATCCTAAGCAGGTGGCTCTGCTGGGTTGGGATTTTTGTTGCCGGATGGGACTGGTAGTGTTGCCAAAAACAAGTACATTTTGTTATCAAGATTCGCCATTGGAACAATTTTCATTTGCACAAGTGGGCGCAAAGTGGAAGTGTGAACAACCAAAGGATCAAGACTGTCCAGAAGTGGCCCTAAAACTAGAGACAGTATGTCAGGAGCAAACGAAACAGCAGGAGGGCCTTGCGGTGAGGCTGTTGCAGCCAGTAATGTTGCCACCATGTTCGGAGTCAACGGTTATGTGTATGTTGCCAGGTGGAGGCTTGTACAGGTGATCTTGTGCTGATTGAGGCACTCCCTTTGGACGAGACCTCAGCGCGTGCAGCGCGTGGAATTATGGCTGTAACACATGAGCGTTGTTGTCTTTTTTCAGATAGCGAATTTGACTGCCGAGGCACTGTTGCTGGAGGAGGGTATGCCCGTCGCATTGATTTCGATTGTTGACGAAATGGAGTCGGCGCCGCTATTAGGATTGGTGGACGATGGACCAAAGTTGGGGGTGGTACATGCGTCAGCGGATGATTTATTATTAGAATCTGTATTGAACTTGGGTCCCACATTATGCAAGGGGCAGCGCAGAGAGTTGCGCCATTTATTGTTTAAATTTAGACGAGCATTTGCTCTGACTGTTCAAGAACTGGGCTTGAGTGATTTGCCCCCACATTGTGTGGATACAGGAGATAGTCCCCCAGTTTATATTCCCCTAGACGTTCATCTCCAAAGGTACACCAGATTGTTAAGCAGGAATTGGCAGAAATGTTAAGTCAGGGGGTGGTTACCCATAGTAAGAGCCGGTACTCCAGTCCCGTGGTTTTGGTAAAAAAAGGGATGGGACGGTGAGGTTTTGTGTGGTTTATCAAAAACTAAATCAGAATACAATAGTGGATAGTTACCCATTGCCGAGAATTGACGATGCATTGGATGTCATGCAGGGGTCTGCATGGTTTGCAACTTTGGATATGATGTCAGGATATTGGCAGGTCCCCATGAGTCAAGAGGATCAGGAGAAAATAGCGTTTTCTTGCTCAGAGGGGCATTATGAATTTACTCGTATGCTCTTTGGGCTTTGTAATGCCCCAGCTACAATGCAGCGAGGCTTGGATCAGGTATTTTTGCAACTAAAATGGGAGGCTTGTTTAGTTTACCTTGACGATATTATCGTATTTGCACCTACGTTTCCTTTGTTCTTGGAGCAGTTGACGTCCGTATTTGATCTTTTAATGCAACATAATATTAAGTTGAAACCGGCAAAGTGTTTTTTTGGGTTTGAACAGGTTTGATATTTGGAACATGTAGTAAGTGCAAAGGGAGTGGCTACTGACCCCGAAAAGGTGGTGTCGGTAAAGAATTTTCCACAACCCATAACGAAAAAGGCTGTTAAAAGTTTCTTGGGATTGTGTGGTTATTATCGGCGCTTTGTACAAAATTTTGCCATGATTGCTAGACCCCTTATTAATCTAACTAAGGATGATGTGCCGTTTATTTGGTCATCATTATGTCAAGATAGCTTTATGCAATTGAAATTAGCTTTATGTTCGGCACCTGTTTTGGCGATGTTTACCTCAGGGGCCCCGTTGAGATTACACGCGGATGCCTCACGTATAGGGCTGAGGGCAATTTTGTACCAGAGAGAAAAAGCTGATCAACGTGTTTTGGCTTATGCCAGTCGTGCATTATTGCCAGCAGAAACACGATATACTGTTACAGAATTGGAGGCCCTAGCAATAGTGTGGGCTGCCGAAAAGTTTCGTCACTATTTGTTTCTGAACAGGGGGACGATAGTTACAGATCACCATGCCCTTTGTTACCTTCGTTCATTAAAAAACCCATCGAACCGTTTGGGACGGTGGGCGGCAAAAATGGAAGAATTTGTTTATGGAATCGAGCATAAAAAGGGTGGGCTGCATGTGGATGTAGATTGTTTGAGTAGATACCCTGTGCCTATATTTACCTGTTGTAGCTTAATATGGACATGGCACAGGAACAGCAAAAGGACCCCTTACTTGCTGGGTTGCAAGCGGAGGAGGGAATTGACACAGTAGGCCCGAAAGGTTATATTATGTTGGGAGAAATTATGTATTTTTTTCAACCATCAGAACTGCCACGATTATTGCTGGTGGTTCCTGAACATTTGCAAATGGAAATAATCCAGCAATGCCATGATCATCCATTGGCAGGGCATTTTGGGATTACTAAAACTAGCATTGTTAAAAAGAGCTTATTATTGGCGAAAGATGAAAAAAACTGTAAGCGAATACGTGGGCACTTGCTCTTAGTGTCAGGTGATTAAAATGCCTAGAGAATTAACCCCAGGATTATTGCAACCAATAGAGGGGGACTGCCCTGCAATGAAGTGGGGGTTTGATTTTGTGGGACCATTTCCCCCATCAGTGGGACGGGCAACGTATTGGCTTGTTGCCGTTGATTATGGTACAAGATTTTGTGTAGCGGCCCCAATTAAACAGGCAAATGCGATGGCGATTGAGAAATTTTTTCTTAATCTTTTTGATAGGTTTGGTGTCCCTAAATATCTGATTTCTGATAGTGGAACCCCTCAACTTAGTTTACGAGCACAAACATTTTTTAAGCAATATGGAATAACACACAGGGCGTCCACCCCTTATCACCAGCAGGCTGATAACTTGACAGAAAGGTTGGTTAAGACGTTATTGACATCGGTAAAAGCATTGGCCCCTAAGAGTGTATGTGGGGGGGGATGGCCCATAGCATTGGCTCGTGCGGTGGCAGCATATAATTTTTTCACACAGGCATCGTTGGGTACGTCCCCATTTAAACTGATGCATGGATTTTTGCCTAGATTACCGGTCCACAATGTTATAGGAGAACCACCGAAAGTGGGCCCTGAGGTTTCATTGCAGGACCTTTGAAAGAAAGCGGGGGATAGATTGATTCAGTCACAAGCGAGGCAGAAGACGTATTACGATAAGAGACGTAGACTGGCAACATTTAATGTGGGAGACTGGGTCCTAGTTAAGAATTTGGCACCTGCACGTTTCGGCCAGGGGAAATTTCAGGCCCCATATCATGGACATTCAGACTTGAACTATGCGTTACGGGACAAACAAAGAGGAACACCCCCTGTTTCGACATTCCATGTTAGCAAGCTGGAACGTCAACAGGCCCCGTTTGGCAGAGTTAAAATTCCTATTTTTTTACGTTTTAATAGGTGTTTAAGATTTTCTTTGTGAAATTTTATATTATATATTTTTTTTGATTGTCCAGGGACTGGCCAAACCTTATGAGGGGGGGTGTATGGATCCCTAAGTGATCCCCCCTGGGGAATGTCCAAGGCATGCAATTAGGAATGTCCCGCGCATAAGGGGTATGCAAATGCGAATGTCAAAGGCATGTGATTGCGTAAGCAATGTTAATTGTTAATTACTTAGATTGTTCCAGAAGATTATGTAACCTAGCGCCCGAGCTCGCCACCAGGAATGGTAAACTATATTAAGCGAGCTCGGGGCTAGGAAAAAGTGATTATGTTCCTAGGGGCCTGATCAGGTCGATCAGCTGCTCATGTTTCATCGGTTTTCTTTGCTTTAAAGTCCCGTGAGTTTCGGGCACAAGTCGTTAACGAGTTTTTGTTCCTTTTTGTAACTATTTTTATATCTTTCTTTTAAATAAACATAATCAAGTTAAACAAAGTTACGCGTGATTTTCCTCGGTCAACTCGCTTACCAAGTGCTACGCCCTTACAGCAGAGAGAGCACACCATATTTAGTAAGGATTATGTAGGGATTTATGAGCATCTGAAAGATTTAAGGGATGTTATAGGAAAAATATGTTTGGAGGGTTTTGGTGGCAGCATTGAGGTCGGCATAGGGCCGCGAAGAGCAAGCAATTCTATCTGCAATGGCGGCATGGAGGCGATGTGTGGCTTCATCCAGGGTTAATTGTCTAGTGAGGAGAATCTGAGGGCGAGAAAAAGCTGAAAGAGACGTGTCTACTAGGAAGCTTGAGTTGTAGAAAAAAGTGGAGAAAAGGGTTGTTCTTGTCTCGGGGTAGGGACAGCCATTGATGAAATAGGGTCTGGGCCATAGGCCGGAGGGGGAAAAGGAGGAATGATGCCTTTAACCATAGTTTAAAGGTTAGGGAAATAAGAGTTATGTTGGTGGGTTGTAAACCTAATTCGCAGTTTAGCAGGTATGATGGAGTTCGGAAGTCAAGGCAAAATATCCTTCTGAGGAAATGCTCTTGAAAGACATAAAGGGCGTCTTTTTTCGCCCAAGCCCACAAGGCGGCGTTATATGTTAATATTGGCAAGAGGATTAAAGTAAATAAAGAAAGATGAGTGAGATATGATTGAGGTTTTTGGAGATTAAAGTCTTGCAGAGGAAGTGAGCCTGGGAGTTAAATTTCGTTCTGAGGGCCGTTTGATGTTCAGAGGGCGAGCCCGAATGGTAAAATTTAATGCCCAGGTAGGTCCAGGATCTAACCACCTCTAGAGGCACTCCGCCCTAGTGAAAAAAGAGTTTTTAGGGGATCTAGGGCTTTTGGGGCTGAAGATTAGAATTTTGGATTTGGCTTCGTTTAGGGACAACCGGTTAAGTTTCATGTAACTATGCAATGATGCCAACAAGCCCCTCATTGCTCAGCAGGTTGGCACCATAAAAAGGATATAATCTGCGTATAGTAGGCAGTGTATAATGTATTAACCTACCCTACAGCCCCTCTTCCGTGGGACGAAAGCTGGGAGGTCGGCGAGAAAAAGGATGAAAAGAAGGGGACTGAGGGGGTTACTTTGGAGAACCCCCGAAGTGATTTTAGTGGGAGTGGTTAAGCCCTCTGCAGTATTTACCTAGCAAGTTAATTAAGCATAAAAGGTGGAGATGTTTAGGAGTAGATAAGGGGGAAAGCCCATTGCTTGGAGTTTGGCCCACAGGGAATAGTGGTCCACAGAGTCAAATGCTCTGGCCATGTCCACCATAAAGGATTAAGTTGGCGATCTGGGTTTGGCGAGACATCCTTTCACGATTGCTAGGAGTATAATGATGTTATCGGAAGTACCTCGGCCTCATGCATGACCATTCCAAAAAGTCATTTTCAACTTTTAAAATTTTTGAAACACATATTCAGGAGGCCTGGTGTATTTTTCCTCCTTTTCGTTCTTGTCAGGCCTGTTTCTCGCTACACAGGGAATGCGGCTGGTTCAAACAGAGCAACTATTTACATATTAAGGGCCACTGGGGGGCCTGCGCAGGCTAACGCATGCTACATTGCCAGTCCACCCCTGCCTCTCTCTGTGCAGGTCTTCTCGTCTTCCTGTGATTTCAAGCAAGTTGCACATCTTACAGCACAGCTCTTCAGGACCTAGTCCTTTCTACATAGTAGCTTGTCTTTCGACCTACGCCCACTTCGAGTTTATTCTTTACATATCTCGTGATTTTTTCGTTTTACCATTTGTATCCTCAGTACACCAATAGCTCGCTTTACGGCCTAGATATGTTCCAGAAAAGTTAACAGTATAGGGAACAGCCTTATAACAAATTAATATATAAAATAATATTTTTTGACATATAACAATGTATTGTGGGCCGTAAATCGAAAAAGTGCCATAATTAAATAAGGCCATTATAGCGAAAAGCCGTATAGTGAGGTATATAGGTGTAGCCAAAACTTGTTAGGAAAACAGTGGTTTGCCAATGCAAATGCATTGGACCAATACAGAAATGCCTTGCTGGATAAATGGTTAAATGACTAATTGGCCATATTCTATGTTACAATATATATATACATGTATATATATATATATATATATTATCGTTAGAAGGTCCCAGACCAATGTTGATCACGGCTAGGCGACCTTGGGTAAATGGAATGTGGTATGTGGCACATTGCATTTGATTGCGTTGCGTTACCCTGACAGTTTAATGCCATATTCGCACAACCTAGTGAACAGAGGACTGACTTTGTGACGGCAGCAAATAGGCAATCAACCTATGTATTTACACTTAAAAAGAGCTGAGGTGCGCATGTTTACACCAAAACATATATGTTAGCAGACGATATTTTGCCGCTAGTAAACATAGTAAAGAACAACAAGTTCGTTGGGGCTGCTCAACTCGTCTCTGGGAGTCGACGGGTGAAACTCTTCCCCAGCACGCCAGTTAATTCCTCGTGGTGGCTCTCTGGCAAAATTAAACAGATCTTTCCACAACCGACCTAAAAGGACACCGTGGGACCTGTGGTTCAAGCTGAAACAGTTCGACCTGCGAGCCTGGAGAATGAATGGGTAATATTGCTAGTACCTGTCATTAGCGCATTTTCTTTGTATCAAATAATGTATGAACGAATGGCTCCTGCATATGTGAGAATAGTGTTATTATTAAATAATCTTGTCAACATGATTAGCCGATGATTGGCAACTTCACCATCTTCTAATGTTGAGCCAACGTAGAGCTGCTAACTATTCGCCAAAGTTGTCAACTAAAATTCAATGGTTGGGCCAACGTTGTGTTATTTGGGAACGCATAAATAAAACTTACCAATTCGATTTTCCATTTTCAACGCAAAGCTATTAGAAGACCGATTCATCTCTAAAAACTTGTAATTACATTAGAAATTAATAAAATTAAACAATTTTGTAAATGAAGACATCAATGCGCCACTTAATGGAGTAGGTTCGTTTGCATTTTATATGTTACTATTGATGTAAACATTTCTACCAAAAAAATTAAGTACATGTATGTGGCTGTTTCGTTAATTGCTCTCTGATGCTCGGCGAGTATTAAATAAGGTTATTTTTTTCATGATTTACGACAATTCATCAAGGGAAAAGTGGATGAGAGATGCAATTAAGGCTGCTTTGGTCTTAGATTTGGATGAAAGTGAATTATTTTTAAGAAACCCAAGTGTAACACACACCTTCCATTCGCAGTCAGTTAGAAACGAAAGGTTTTGATTAATATTTCAATTCCGCAGTATTTTTCCTTTTTCTTTCCGCATCTATCTCATAAGCCATTTCCAGCATATTTTTTAGTAATTGACACAGGAAAAGAACATTACAAGTTTGAAAAATGGCTAGTAGGCAAGCTATCACGTTTTGTAAATGATTTCATCACTCTTCTTAAAGAATTACATTTTTGCGAACATGCAATCTTCCAACATGTAAGTCTGAGTTATCAATCGCCTGCCTCCCGCAATTGCAGAAACAATTTTTAGATGTTTTCACAATCAATGAATCAGGCAGTTGCCCCAACAGTGTTGTTTTAGATGGTTTAAAAAATGATTGTGAAATTTACAATAAATGCCCCGCTCTTCAATGATAGCAACATGGTTAGGTCATCTAGCTAGGATAATAATTAGGTCATCATGGCAAACAGTCTTGTAATCTTTATATATATATCACGCTGTACACTGTAAACATGTCATGCTTTGATATACGACACTACACTGTAAAAATGCTATGCCTTAATATAAGACACTTTAAGTGCTATTTCCTTGTAGACAAATCTAAGACCTTATATAGCTGATTAACAGTGTTAGCTAATTGCATTTAGGACTTAAGACACAACTCAGTCTCAAGCTCATGCTGAAGCTAAAGTTATAGATGACACTAACACAGTTTCGGAGTCTCACACTTTGCAATTTTTCAGTGCAACTGGGACTTAAGACACTGCTCAGCCTCAGGCTCTTGCAATTAACTGTGTGACCGGTCATATTATTTGTAAAAATACGGCTTTTGCATTGGTTTTAAATCTTGTTTATTGTCAAAAACGAGATGTTAAAAACCTTTTATTACCGTAAACTGCAAAGTTCTCACCAGCGTCTTGTTTTAGCAAACCAGATAAACTTTTCATATTTATATTAAAGCTAAGAATAACGACTTGAATATACACTCGTGACCCATTCACTAAGTCACATGCTTAAGGTCTAGGAGTACGAGTAAGAAATGCAGACGGTGTTTCCGATTTGTTAGGAATTGTGCAAATGTAACATAGTTCGGCTTCCTGAAAGAATGATGGGAAGTTTATTTTGAAGTGTATCCACAGCTTGTGTGACCAGGTCATTCTACTAACCTGTGCAGGTGAGGTGGACATTGGTGTATTAACTCTCCATCTCGACTACGGCAAGGGGGCACTAGTGAGTGACCAATTGCAAATATGCGCAGCGGCTCTCCAGCTCTTTTAAGTCGGGATCCAGTTTTGTCAACCCGTACAGCCAGAGGCTAGAAGCCCTGGGTGGCCTGATTTGGGGCTTACTGATGCTCTGCTCATCAAAGTCTGAGAGAGTCCGAGATTGCTTGTAAAGAAATAATGGTCATGTTTACTAATGTCAATTTGCTTTTTGTGCATGCTTATTAATGTATGGGGCTTGTTGCCTATGTATTTTGGTTATATCGACAACCCAAATACTTAAAAATATATTCGAGAAATAAAAAAGTTACACACTTTAAAAATTATGACTTGTGTTTGACAAGAGTACAGGCACAATAGTTTTTGCCTTTTTTGTTGTTGTTTATAGTTGTTAGAAATATGGATTTAAAGTCATTATTGTTGCATCCATGGACATGAAATCTTAGAGTGACGTCAATCCAGAATTGATCGTCTATGGACAGCATGGACAGTTCCATGGCTAATGGACATAAACCGCTGCTTGTAGGGTAATTCACCGCCACGCTTAGTATGGCATGTCTAAAACAACATAATCACACATAATCCATACAAGTATGAAATGCTATATAAACACAATATATTAAACAATTAATTTTGTTTGAAAACAATGAAAACATTATTTTTGAAAGTTATAGGAGTAATTAAAATAACTGAATCAACAAACAAGTCCAAAAAATTATAGGAATAATTAAAATAAGTCATTAAAAATTTAAATGAATATATTAAAGTAAGCATTTTTCACCATAAGACGAATTGAGGCATGTTAAAAGCAACATAATTACATAGATATAACATTTACATTAACAAAAAATAAAAAATGTATGGCATGCTTTGTAAGTATGATATAATGAGCAATTTACTTTATTAAATTCTTTTTCCAAGTTATACGAGTAATTAAAATAACTCGCTAGAAATTTATTTGAATATATTAAAATAAACATTTTAAGGAGTGTAACGATTCACCATTTATCCTCATATATTTTACCCTGTATTAATGCCTAATTTAGTACTAGCTTCGCTAGGACTTGTCCCTTGTCCATTTTAGGACTAAGTTCGAAGTGACTCAAAGAGTCACCGAACTAATTAAACTTGTTAACTTCCCCTACCATTGTTATTTTCAACGGTATATTAGGAACAATAGGGCTTAGGCCCATTCCAGGTCATTAAAAGACCCTATTCTAAGAAAATACGTCAGAACTAATTAAAGTCCCAAAGGACACTGATCCTGACCACTCATTCTGAGTGGTCCTTTCTGACCACGTGGGTCCCTTCCAAATGGTATTTAAAGGGCACCCCACAGCTAGTTTCTTCAGAGAGAGCAGAGGAGGGCAAACAGCGATCTGTTTCCCAACTATGATAGCCTAGGCTATAGA
>JAQGBW010001395.1:0-26517 GCA_034698625.1 Julus scanicus
TAAAGTCAAAAACGAATTAATTATACAATTGCTGATTTATCAAGCTATTTTAAACAATTTTTATTTTTATTTAATCTTTTTTTGTTTGGTTGAAAGTGTGTTTCAAAATTTCACCCATTGATAGTGATAGGGTTGTGATCCCCCTTAATTTTAAATATAGGCGTTTTTAAGAAATTTGTAAAATGTTTAGTAATGAGAAAAATAAGTTTATGTTGAGATGTAAACATATTTTAAATACATGTAGTTAATGCTATATGCCAGGTGTGGATTTCTGCATTTTAGCAGTAGTGATACAATGGTTAAAATTAGTAATTGAATCTGGTAAGGTTCTACTTGAATGAACTTTTGATTTCAACGTATGGGCATAGCCAAGTGTTTTTGTGAGTACATCGTAAATTATCTTGGACGTCAAATTTCCCAATGGGATGGGAAACCGAAAATGGGGTCCGAATACCACACTTTATTTGCGGGTAGCAAGAACAAAAGATAGACTGGTCATCGAAATTCCCTCGTGGAAGGCAAGACCTAAACAATGATCGCCACATCCAACCTTCTTATAGAAGTTGGCGAGATGAAAGGATAGATGCGGAGATCCAGCATCCTCCCCAGAATACAAGACCAAAAATAAGGAGACTGGACATCAAATTTCCCTGTGGAATGAGGTGACAAGTTATTGGTCTAGACATAGAACTTCTCTTGCTTTGTGGTAGACCAGCTTAACCGTTACAAAGAAAAGTGATCAATGTATCTAGGCTGCAATGACTAGATAAGGCATCGTTCTTTGGTGGGATTTTATAGTCAAGAGATTCTCCATTAGAAGGTGCAAGTCATATAGAAAAAATTGGGCATCAAACTTCTTTGTTGAATAAACATGCTGTAGTTTTTTTCTGAGATTTCCTCTGATAGCTTTAAACACGCGCTTCACAGCCTTAAAAATATTTACATCTTTAAATATTTCGCATGAAGGTATTAATTTTTTTTTTTTTTTTTTGCAGGGATCGGTAAATTTCAAATTTGGAGTTTTGTACGCTAAAGCTGGACAAACGACGGACGACGAGATGTACAGCAACGGTAAGTTTCACCCCCTTAATATATTTAGTTAGAAACATTCACTGAACCTTCACTGAAATACAGAAGAATTGATCCTCGTTTTGAAAACAGTTTTGTTACAAAAACGTGTAAACATTTATTCCCAACCAATTTTACGCCGCTATAAGTGGTTTAATAACATTCACTGAACCTCCATTGAAATATACAGAAAAATTGATCCTTGTTTTGAAAATAGTTTTGTTATAAAAAGCTGTAAACTTTTATTCCTAACTAATTTTTTGCCAACTTTTCGAATTTAAAGTGTAGTAAATAAGCATCAAAACTACTTTAAACTTCTGCTACATGAACGCAAACGTATAGGTTAGATTATCCAGAATATTTGTAATAAATGCCTCTTTATTTTCCTCGCATTTTCGTTAAATGGTTGGAAAATAAAAAAACAAACAGATAACAAACATCCTAGCACCCTTTATTGTACATGAATAACGGAATATATTGCTCGGATAAACGTGCAGTTCTACCACTTCTTCAGTCGTTTCTTACAGACCATAAAAACCGGGAAACGTGAAAAAAGCTAATTCAAATTTCGAGAAATGTCTCGACAGCCGCCATTCCTATCTTGGATCTCTTTCTACGTATATGCGACGAAGTCAGCGAATTTGAGTCAGAGGTTGTTAACCTACTTTGACCCCCTTACAAATTGCCAGGGTTTTTCAAAAATTGTTATGCTCATCGTAACCTCCATATGTTGGGCAAAGTTATATTTTGTGTAGTTTTAGGCAGTGTTGGGCAAATTGTACTCATGAGTACGAGTACTGATTACGATTACAGTAGAATCATGCAATCAGAGTACATGTAATCAGTAGTCATATGAAATGAGTACTAGTGTCATAATCACACTTGGACAAATTGTACTCATAATAGGAGTACTGATTACTACTACACTAGGATCATACTCCATAGTATACGAGTAGAGTGCGTGCAATTGGTAATCATATGAGCTGAGTACTAGCCAGAGTTGGGCTAATCGTACTCATTAGTAAGAGTACTGATTACGATTACAGTGGAATCATGTAATCAGAGTAATCAGAGTACATGTAATTGGTTAACATATGAACTGAGTACTAGCGTCATAATCAGACTTTGACAAATTCTACTCATTATATAGGAGTACTAATTTCGAGATGAATGGAATCATATTACATAGTACGACTACGACTCGACTTACGACCTGTCCCCTGTTTCGACTTACGACCTTTCCCCTATCTCGACTTACGACCAGTACCCTTGTCTCGACTTACGACCTGTACCAGTCTCGACTTACGACCTGTACCTTATATAGGTTGCATACATACAAGAAACCAAAAATGTCATTTATGACTTAGTGAGTGATAATTAAATGTCGAAAATCATCAATTCCATGTCAATAACCCATAGATTTTAAAAAATACATTTTTTATGTAAGGCACACAAAAGGGTTTCGCTTTTAGCTTCGTATGCATAAAATTTCAGTTTCCCTTTGTTTTCATCTATAGGATCCACTCTTGAATCCCACTTTGTCTACATTACAAATGTCGCGTCGCTTTAAAAAAGATAATAATAATCAATATAGTCATTTATTTGGTAAGCTAGGTTATTCACTAGACAACACCAACAATGTATGCATCAGATTATGTTTATAAACATCCTGTACTTTTAAACATTTTCAGGCGTGCATTATTGAGAAACCCTTATTAAGTACACGCTGAATCATGCATGAAACAGGAAAAGTAAAAGCAAACCCTGGCATCAATTTATTTTCTTTGTTTGCCTCAGTGAAGCATCACAATGTGAATTAGAACCTCCTTTGACAATCATTTCAGCGAATTTTCAGTTTTTTTGCTTCATATAACAAGTGGGAAACGACGCTGATTTCTGCATTTTTGCGATCGATAATGGATTGCTGCTAATTTTTTATGGTGAGGCGAAATGCTTTTTTTTAAAAAATTTGCCATCATAGGCATGATAGAATAAAGATTAAAAGTTATAAATCTCTTTATATCAAATCTATGTTATGGCTCGAATGTTTTTCCCCATTTATGCACAAATAGGATCATTATCCATGATCATTTTGAATGAAATATGTCGACGCTCAACAAACCCACGTCTTGATGTATTTTGGTTATGATTTTTTATTCAAACCATCAGTATATTTTGATATTGCTATAAATGTTTTCAACAGTATTTGAAGAATTGTATCTTTTCCATACATATTAAACAATGTCGATCCCATTTTGAATATAGAATTATTATGCGAAGAAGGATATAATATTCATACAGTTGATACATATGCTATATTTTTTCCACTCGACTATTATAATAGTTGATCAGATGTTCATAAAGTCAATATGACCAAAAATGGTAAATAGTTTATGCAGTATTTTTTTTTTTTTTTTTTTAATACGAGGGGCGGTCAAAACGTCTTGCATATTCGTTTATTATTCGAAAACCAAATGCCATACAACAAAACCTGAAATAGCCATTTTAAAGTGCAGGAGATTTTAATTTTAGGTCACTACATAGCGCCACAATTCATGCAGAATTTCGAACAAACTATCAAAAACAAAATGCCGCCTCACTTGAAAGCGTTCCCGCCAGTCTGAGGAACAACGAAGTGTTTTTCGTTTTTCAGTGTTGAAAGGCATGAAACCGAGTAAAATTTATATAGTGGAATGTTAGGAGTTTATAGTGACAAATGTGTTTCTCCAAGTACAGTACAGAGGTGGTGTTGGTCCACAACCTTATCACTTTCATTGGGTGAAATTTTAAAACCTGCTCACAGCCAAACAAAAAGAGATTAAAGAAAAAATAAAAATTGTTTAAAATAGTGTGATAATCAGCAAGCGTATGATGATGTCGTTTTTCACTTTGAATGGTAGATTTTTTTTTAAATTAATAAACAAGTTATAAAAATGTCCGTTAATTTGAATTCACGTGCTGCCACCTGCTGGCAGCGTGTGCAAATTAATGGACATTTTTCAAACTTGTTTATTAATTTTTTTTAAAATCTACCATTTTAAAGTGAAAAACGACATCATCATACGCTTGCTGATTTATCAAGCTATTTTAGACAATTTTTATTTTTAATTAATCTCTTTTTGTTTGGCTGTGAGCAGGTTTTAAAATTTCACCCATTGAAAGTGATAGAGTTGTGATCCAGCTTAAGGACGCGGTAACTGACAAAAAGAGCCACATTCGGCTATACATATATGCATCGCCAACATAACGCATTTTACGAGAGGGTTATAAACAATCTCATCAAACGTTGGGGAAAATGTGTTAACAAACCGGGTCCTACATTTATTTATTTATTTTATTTATTTATTTATTATTACAACACTCAAAAGAGTGTTGATAAAATAAAAAGTGATATTGATAAAATAGCAAACTTCCTGCTCATTAAAATGGCTATTTCAGTTTTTGTGTATGACATCTGGTTTTTGAATAATAAAAGAATATGCAACACATTTTGACCGCCCCTAGTAAATCAATTATAGGGGACTCGTATACATAAGCAGTATTATATTTATTCATATATAAAAACAACATTGAGGGACATCAGCCATGAATAAGTAGCCTGAAATCCAACGTATATTTAGCTTTCATCACTTCGTAGGTGAATTAAAACGTGTACATACTTGTACAAGTACAGAGTGTTCCACAATAAAAGTCAATACTTTTGTATTACAGATCATATAGAACAAGGTAGCAATAACAAATACATCCAAGTGAATATGCATGTTTAATACCAAAACATTACTTCTTCTCTAAATCGTTCTATCGTTTAAATTAAATTAAATTATAGATGGGATGTGCTTATACATATTTCATCTGAAATGTAGGTTTTTTATGAAAAGGTTTTCAAAATTTACTTTGTAGCGTTTATCTTTAAACTTGCATTTTCACGTGTCTTTTATATCTTACTTCATTTTTTTTTAAATTTCACGTAGATGGGCGTTTTTAAATGAAAAAATTATACACGTTGTATTCTCATTTGTTATTTCAGTTTTATATATGCGATTTGTTTTATGATCTTTAGTAAAAATATTATTAATATTTCTTTTTGGGCTCGCAATACTCAACATATAACAGAAACTAATTTCATTGTTTCACTTGAATTTTTACAGAAATCGGAAGTAGAGAATTTGATAGGTTTAGCAGTCTTCTAGGCGATAAAGTGCGCTTGAAAGGATGGGATAAATATAGAGGCGGGCTGGATGTTAAAGGTATTTATTTAGATAAGGGATTGTTTTTCTCATTTGAATTTTTTTTATTTTGCTTACTTTTATTAAAACAAGCACGAACATGGTTTCTTATTTCTTTTGCAGGAGATATGACGGGTAAATATTCCGTTTGTACCATTTTCGAGGGCCACGAAATCATGTTTCATGTTTCGACGTTATTGCCGTATTCGAAGGACAACAAACAGCAGGTAAATATTCAGTCTTATTAACCACCCACGCCGAATAAATATCTCGCAAACTGCGTTATTGCAATCCTTGTATACAGAAAGAAAAAATTCTTTTGGGAATTGTTTTTATGCGATCTTTATGATGTAGGTATATATAGCGCAATAGGATGCATATTTATGATGGGATTAACTCTAACAGCGTAGGTTGTGATAAAACAATATTTCAAATACATACTATAATAAGCAGTGCATTTACTTTGTACTCGTATGTTACCGTTTCAATTTTTAAGAATTTTCTTAAGTTTTTTGTTGCTGATTAATTTCATTGCACTTTAATTAATGCTTGAAATTAAATTGCTTTCGAGCCCAGGGTAAGATTGGTAGGAATATTAGTGTATAGTGTATCTGTATATCTAGTAAGCCTAGTGGACAGTCGCCCCTGAGTTTAATTGTATTTCTATATACCAGAAGGTGTATTTTGGCAACTGATTTCCTGTTGTTTTTCACACAAAAGGTTGAACGAAAAAGACATATCGGAAACGACATTGTCAACATCATTTATGTGGAAGGAGAGTCCGAAGACATCGGTCACTTCAAACCAACCATGATTAAATCCCAGTTTACACGTATCCTTTTTTCGTACGCTTTAATAGCGTTATCGGTCAGCATATATATACCCTATCTCATCGAATTCTTATATCTCTTGAGTTTGACAGACGAATTTGAGATTTTCACTGCAATTTCATAAAATCGATAGATGCAGTGCGTCATGCAATTTGAGAATGTGAAACTGACTTAACCTGCTTAAGTTCTGTACTCGATGTATGCACTATGAAATGCGAGACATAACCCTCACACAAAAAATAACATTGAAAAGTAAGTTCTTGTCAAGAAAAGCAACGTAATAAATCTTTGTTCCGAATATTTATTTACATCGGTGGACTGGCCATGCAGGATGTCAGCATACCAAATGACCTATCACATTTGATCTGTCGGTATCCATTTATGTATGATTTTGAAATGCAGTACGACCTTAACTTAAAATGTTCAGACATTTTCGCTATCATTAGTTACATAAAAAGTGAAGATGCGTACAGGTTGTCTATGTTCTCTGAAGAAACAGTACCTCTGTTTGGACCTACCTTACCCTGCCCACCCGTGTTTCACAATCACGAAGAATTTAGGGAATTCCTTTTGGTTAAATGTAAGTGTGGTCCATATAAAATTTGAGTTTCTCATTTTTATTAATGTGTTAATTAATCATCCTGTTTGATTGACTTTGCATCTTATTAGTAATCAACGGAGAGAAAGCTGCGTTTAATACGCCAACATTTTCTCAGAAAAGAGAACGTACGCTGGATATGCTTATCAAGGACCTTTTCACAGAACACACGTCCGAAAATCGCTCGGTAAATTCCTGGAAACTTTTAAACTTCTATTGTTAAATTTCAATTACTATTGCCTAACAAAGTTCCCCGTTTAGACCATGCTCAACCGCCGTGCGTTTAGTGACGTCCTTCCTGAACCTCCCAGAGGGAACAGGCGAAAGGAAGAAGCACGGCAAGTGGAATTTGTACGGTTTGGCCAGGTAGGTCTTATGTTTTCAAAATGTGGTAATTCATTTCAATTTTTGTGGTTAAGGTAAATCGTTTATCATTCTCTTTAGGCATTAAAACTGGACACGATTGTGAAAGGCGATGCTCCTACGAGTTTAGCAACTACTAGTCTTTTCAAATGCGAGGTAAGTCTCTTTATAGTGTTGTTTTAAGCATTGTTCCTGATATTGTTGTTTGTTTTTTAATTTGTATTGGTCAATAATTCTTAGTGAAGAAGGATATTATAGAGTACACATTTTGTTTTCAGCCTTGGGAACCACAATGTTTTTATCCAGATTTTCCATACGATTTGATTTGCGGAGATTCTTGGGGTGACAATCGACTCATTCTTGCAACCGAGTCGGGAGTTTTTGATGTTGAAGGTGATTAATTATATATAAAAATAAAACATTACTATGTTGAGCATTTTGATCATCATCTGTTTTATGATTTTCAGAAGGTGCATCACATCGATTGATTTTCGATAAATCAATCCAAGTGAAACAATTGAATGTTGTTGAAGCTCATGGGATTCTGTTATTTCGCAATGAAAAAGGCAAGAATCTAATTTAATCTCTCACTATGGTATAATAGCTTTGTTTCTTAGATTAACATTTTTTTTTTGTTTTGTTATTTTCGTTTCAGGACGGGATAGCAAAGTTCACGTTTTTCGGTTATCCGATTTCGACGACAACAACATCGGATATGTCAGAAGCAAAGTCGACTTGAAGGACCATAGAATAGATAGGACCAAAGGTTTTTCTTTTTCAATCAAATATTTTTTGTGTGGTTAATTTGAGCTTGAATCCTGCAAACTAGAAACATTAATTTTAGACATATTTGACTTTTTTTATTTGAAAGTAAACATTTTTCTAGGATATTTTCCAATGGTTTGAATCATTTAATACGTCAATGAATACAAATTCAAACACTACAAAATTACGTATTCCACTTGTAATGATTCCAATGCAAATTCGATAAATGAAAACTTATTTCCCATTTGTTGGATTAGTTGGCTGTCTTTTAAGTTGTTAACACAGTTGTGGACGTTTGTGGATAGGTTGTCATTTGTACGCCATAAGCCGTCCAGGTGGCAGCCATCTAAGAGTGGTTGTGGCTTATGGAAGGAAGATTCTGATAATGCAGTGGCGACATTCTGCGGCCTGGACAGCATGGTGTGCTTCCTCTGACACGGACACTGTCGATGGATTTCACTACATAAAGGTTTGTAGCCACTTTTCATACACGAATTGTAGTTCATGTGAAACTGTGTTTTAATAAGATTTCTTTTTTATAATGCTTTATTGCAGGAGATCTCCCTTAATGACACGCCGATACTGATGACATTAGTGGACAGTCCAACTGCTAGTGACGATAATCAAATATGTGTAGGCTATAGGCACCAGTTTGATCTGGTCAACGAAAAAACAGGCGAAATCTCAAAATTGCACCAAGTGGATGCAAATAAGGTGAGATGGCCTATTAAAAAAGCAAATTAGATATTCGAATAGTATAATAGTTTAGAAATTCTAGTAAAGTTGTTTTCAAAAAGCGCGCAAAATTCAAACAAACACTTTCTTCAAAAATATTCCTTTTTTAAGTCAATTGTTCCTAGTTTTCCGAAACAAATCTCGCTTTTAATTATTTTCTAGAAATATACATTTTTCCTAATATACGCTTAGCGTAAATTTTAAGAAAATATAATGTACTAACCAAAAAACCAAATTTTTTTCCTTTTGCATGAGATGCTCATGCAAACATTTTGGTATTACGATATAGGCATTTCTAAATTGTATCTGATGGAATTTGTTGGTACAAAAATCAGGAAATATATTTTTAACATTCTGTGTGTATCGGAAATGGCAAGATTTTAGAAAAACTATGTGGTTGGAAATTAAATGAAGTGCTGGATATTAACATTAATCTGACTTCTGTGTCTTTAAGGTTCACCTTGTCACTGCTGTAGATATATACGAAGACGAGGAGGCTGAATTACTTCTATGTTACAATCGTAAGTTTAAATTCTTTGTAATGGTTCGCGATGCTAATGTTTATCAAAAAAAAAAAAAATCTAACAATATTATGATATTTATTTTTTAAGATACGTCGCATTTCCAAAAATTGTCTGATGAATCATCTAATGAATTTGACTTTCAATGGACTTCTGTGCCCGATGCGATTGGTATGGCGAGAACAATGGCATTTTTGTTAGTTACTAATGTCTGGATGATTAATCACTGATTGTAATATTCTCCTCATTAGTTTGTGCCTTTCCCTATATTTTGGCATTTACGACTGATACCATTGAAATTAGGTTAATTATTAATGGGAATCTGATTCAGACGATGGTGATGCCAAGGCTAAAACTCGTTAGTTCAAAGGTAAACCTCATTCTAATTATTCTCACATGCCATAAAACACGTTAAGGATTTCTGCAATAATGCTGATGTTTTGTTTACTAGAACGATATATACTTCTGTACGACTGCACCTGAATTTTTCCAAATCAGAAGAGAGTTCATCAAAGTGGACAAGCTAGAAAGAGATCCAAGTCTTTCACCTCCAGCGTCTCCTCACTGTAAGTTTTTTTTTTTACTTTGTGCAAATTTGGAAGAAAAAAATTGCATGCATAAATCTTATTTCCAGAAGTATCTTTCCCAGTTTTATATTCTTGCCAATGAAATAACATTGGAATATCAATAATATTTCAATTTCTAAAATGAGTGGCGCTTTATGAATTGTAAAACAAGCTTTTGTTTTGCTCAAAAATTGTTCATTAATTAATTCAAATTCCAAAATCAAGTCTGCTTTCTATGTATAACTCGGTATTTGCTGTCCGGAACAACTTAATGCCACAAAAAAAGAAACAAATTTCTGATTTTTTTGGATTAATGATAACCGTGATTTGCTATTTTTCCACATCGAACGCCTACTCAAAACTGACTTCAGATCTCTCCTTAGCAAATGGTGACGGGAAGCCCCTTCGCCTGTACCGCATCCCGTTCGCAAGCCTGACGGGAGGCAATTTGTCATGCGAGCGGCGGCTGCCCACGCCGTGCACCCCGACGCCGCAGTCCCTGTGCAACTCACCATTCTTGGGTGTGGGTGTCAACTCTGGCCGGGAACTAAACCTCTCTTGTGGGGACGGAACCGCCAAGGAGATGCACCTGAGAGTGAATGAGAAGGACCAGCGAGGCAGTCGCAGCGGACCCACCACCCCCGTGCCCACCACGCCTGTCCTCCTGCATTGCCCGCCAAAGCGTGGCCTGTGCAAGGAGAGGAACCACTCTGCAAGCTCTGATTCGGGTATTGGCAAGAGCCTGGGTTGCTCGCCTCCACCCAGCCCCCAGATCTTGTCGGACCACCTGGACGACGGCTTTTCCACCATGACGGGAACTAGGATTTGAGAGGATACACAATGTATGTGTGGCTGGTACATAATGGTGTTAACCCCTCTCCTACCCCACCACCAAACATGGCAGCTATGCACTGTTAACGATTCTTCTCAGTTATGATAGCCACGTGCAAACTACCGAAGGATGAGCCATTCAAGATGGCCCTGAAGCTGCGGAGTTGACGAACGATACACGTTGCAATCTCTCTTCTTCTTCTTCTTCTTAACAGGGTTTCTGATGCTTCTTACTCTTGTCTGCCTGTATTTCTACGATTTTTCATCATTGGGCAAACAACTGTGGTCTAATCAAACACGTTTATGACGATCCCAAGGGTGATACTCGCAATGGTAAAACTTGACCATGGTAATGCTGCTTCAACAAATGGAGGCATCTTTGTCATAGCTTGATTTTTTTTTTTATTAACCATTGCAACTCTTTCTGTTTGGTAGTTTTATTTTGGTGAAATTTTGCGACTCCAAATTGCAAAATTCCTTTTTCTCTGTTCCTCCGATGTCCACTATCGGGGAAACCTTTTAAAATCCTTTAAATAAATGAGGAAATTGTGATTTTTTTAAATAATGTTTTCATTTGTTGGATCAGAGTGTCATGGAAAGTTTTTAAATTGCAGCCTTGACTTTACAGCTTTAGGACTCTCTTAAGAGTTTTAAAGTAGCCTACATACTACCTGCCATGCTAAAATCATTAAGAATGATATATAACACGCGCATCTTTCGTAATATTTTTCACTTTAAAGAATCTATCAGTTGAAACATAAAATGTTATCATATGTTTGGCCTTTATTTCACTACAGGCCGATAATCGTTTTAACAATTCGAAATTATACTGTCTAATTATTTAAAAATTATAACGAAAATTTGAACAGATAATAGTCGCAAAATTATACCCTACAGTAACCAGGTGACTCTAGCTTCAGTTTATATGTGGTAAGATTCTCACCTTTGCACAGCTTGTCGACTCCTCTCCCCTAGAATTAGAATCTGTAGACTGCGAACACATGGATGTTGCAGCATCTCAACGGCGCAACATCCACTTGTGAACAGAAACAAAAACCACAGCAAAATAAACTGATTTATTAACAGTCAGTTTCATATTTTGTTATAACCTTATGAGCGCGTTATATATGTTTGAAAAAGTTTAATATTGCAGGTACAGTATATATGCTTTGGTATAACCATATAATCCCCGATTTAACACTGGTTTGATTGATTGCAAATTTGAGCTGGTCGACCAGGTACATAAGAGTCAGTTGAAATTTCGAGATATTAGGGTTTCATGATCTACTCGGATTCCACTAACTGGAGCCTATCAGAACATGTTTTATATGGAAGTCTTAAATGTGTGCTTCTAAAACCCGTTTTTGCATGCACCTTGCATATATGGATGACTCTCACATACCAGAGCTCGTAACCTAATGATGCTCAACGTTTGCATAAAGGGTTAAACATTGAATTTTCCTATAAATGGGAAAAAAATGTCATCTAACCAAGTAGTCGTCATAAGACGACTTATTAATCCACTCCTTGTATAACTTTCCTGATCTTTCATCAGGTTGAGATGGGTTGGATTTCTGTAAACATACACATTTATTTTTCATTACGATGTTTAAAACAAAAATGAATTTCACAATTGTGAATCCCACCAGAAGTGTGAACAGTACCTATGAAAAAATCTCGAAAATTTTCAATACTGACAATCATCTCCCCTGGCTGGTCATTACTGTTAATAGCCGTTGAAGAGGAGATACTCTCGGCATTGATACTGTGCATATCAGATCTAATTTTTTTTTTTGGCGGTAAATGTATAACTGTGTTTCTCTATTTCTGTGTGTTACCACTACTTGATGCGTGATTTGTTTCCCCAATCCTTATACGTGATCTCGCAAACCTATGCCGATTTGAATTCCTTGATCTGTGTCGACTTTTGTCCAGATTTCCTTGACGTGTTTTTCATACTGTTCAAACTGATTTTCAAATCCCTCTTTATTCCAGCTCATCAGATGTTAATCGCAGCCTTTACCGGTATGCATTTACAGCCGAAACCAGTTACAGCAAACACGATTTAGCGAAATCTTACTAATAAAGAAGTCGATTTAAATGCAAGGTTAGTATTTCATGGGGCTCTGTGTATTAGAGTTAAGGAATGGATTATATTTATGGATGCAGATTTCGTAGGGGAAGGGGCCGGAGAGCCTAGCCGGATAACAGTCCTAGTCGCCCTCGTGTCCCGACGTGCGCAGGAATTTAAAGGGGCCCTCGGAGGGCCCTAGATGACATTTCCCCCTTAAATGGTATCCCTATCTCCCCTTATTACCCCTGTGCCCTCCACTAACTCTCCACGTCCCTGTATGGAAAAAAGAGATATTAAAACTCAAATGAAGCGTTATTTCGTAATAGATTTAAAGAAATCTTTAATGGCTATAGATCATCATCAAAATTTGCTACACATCAAAACATCGTTACATCAGAGTTAAAGTAAGAAATTTAAAATGAGTTATAAAAAAACTTTGATATAACTGAATTAAGAGATATTTCATACTATCCGCTGATAAAGGGAAATTATATCAATTATAAAGAAATACGGGTAAAACGAAGCAATGCTGCCAGTTTGCTGGAATTTGTTATAACTTGTTTCGACTGCACATATTATATATTCTACTTTTAAGATGTTCGTTAGATCTTTGACATTCATTTGATATATAAATATATAAATATATATTTAGACTAATGCATGTTTTCAAGAAAATTGTACTATTTTTAAGGGTAAATGTCTTTTGATCCGGGCATGTTGACAATGTGTCTCAAGCTTAATTTACAAGTTTAAATGGTTGAAATGTGTTCCACTATCACAATGTATGCAGCAAATGTCCACCAGCAGGCGATTGCGGTGTGTGTTTTTTCCATGTTCGCACTGCAAGGAGTGCCACACACGCATTGTGTCCCCCAAGGATACGAGAGAAAGTTGAATAACTTTTTTAATATACGAGATAATAAAATTCAAAGAAAAATAACATTAGATTTTGTGTGATTTTTTTGACATTTACATTCATAAAATAGCATGGTTTCAGTGTTAGGGGTCATTCAAAAAGGACGTTCTCAAGAGGAGCTAGGTAGAGACAATATGTACATTAGGACGTATACGTTAGGAAAATAAAGAGAAATAGAAGTTCTAAAATGCATAACTCTGTGCTTCACGCGTTTTAACAACTGCTTTAACGACTGATCCCGAAGGAACTTACGAAGGGACCCGAAAAATGTGTACTAAGGGCCCACAGTCTTTTTCGTTTTACAGGTATGAATAATTATTATAATGCACCTATACCTCGCTATACGATCACGCGTTATACGGCCTTTTGCTATAACGGCTTTTTTTAATTATGGCACTGTTTCGATTTACGGCTCACAATGTTTCGTTATACGACCAAAAAAATGCTATAGGTATAAAATGGCCAAAAAAAATTATAAATTACCCCAATTTGCACAAATAAGGTCGGATTTGGCTAACAATAAAACAACTTATGGGTTTCACTTCGTTTTAAAAAGATTTGGGGAGGGGGAAAGATTTTGGTAAAATCGGACATGGGGGAGGGGGGTGTAAAATGCTGCTACATACCACATTAACTTATTAGCACAATATAGCATATTATTTTCTACAAAAAATCACAAATATATATTTTCTTGATTTCATGTAGCATTAAGAGCAAGTGAATAATTTATAAAACATAATACAAATTGGGCATGCTCAGATCCAAGGGGAATATGGGAGATACTTATATCATCTGAAATCTTTAAAAAAAAACACGTTTTTAACCATATGTTTCTATCAAATTAGTTCCATATGATCCCCCTCCCCAAATTACATCCTAGATTAAAGATAGGAAAATATTTAGTAAATTAAAAATGTACACAATACTTATATAAACTTGTATTTAAATTATTCATTATAAATTAATAGTTACATAAAAATTAACATATTCTAAATCTATAATTAGACATGATATATACTTGTATTCAAATTCAAACCAAATCAGACCAAAGTGAATATTTATACTTAATTTAATAAAACGAACGTGTTTGGAAAACGATTTAAAGCATGGTAATTATAAAATATTAACGTCTGGCGGCTTTCAACTGTGCTCTTCGGGAGCACACTGGTGGCGTCACCTATTGATAAAAAAATTCCCCTTTTCTTCCATAGACTTTGAAATAATGCCGGGGCCTGGAGTATGGGGGCTATGATCGATGCATATATCGATATCGCCTAACAATTTTTAAGATGGCGGAAGGTTTGCAAAAACGTTTACAACAGGAGGTAGAAAAATACAAAACTGTTCAGAAAGGTAACTAGATGTACTACTTTAATATGTTTACTGAAGCAGTTTAGAACATAAATGATGGAACCGTCATGAAATAATCCATCGATCTGTACTAAAAATCCGTAATTTTCGCACATGGTTGAACCGCCTTTCACATTGTAGAATACCAAAAGGTGATGTCGTTGAGGCAGCAACTGGACGGACAAGCCCTAGAAAATAATGTAGTTAAAGAGGTTGGTTTACGATCCAGTATAATTAACCTACGTAATTTGTATATAACCTTTTAGTTATTCATTGTAATTTCGCCTTACTCTTGTTCAGGAACTTGGTCTTTTGGAATCCGGAGCCAACGTGTTCAAATTAATGGGTCCGGTTCTAGTGAAGCAAGATTTGGAAGAGGCGAAGCAAAATGTGAACAAACGAATAGAATATATCACCAATGAGATGTAAGTAACACCTAACATCCTTCCTGCTTGTGGAGGAGGAAGATTGGGAATTCCTTAAACTTGTCTTGAAGTCATAGTTACGTCTGCATGGACGTCATTCTGAATTAAGGTATTTTTTTCCTCACATTGAGAGTAAGATTTCGTAACAGTGCCTTTTAGTAAATTGTTTAGTTTTTGATTATACTATCTTAACTGTTATCAACCCTTTATCGAAAATTACATAACGCAAAGTGGTCGCTAATAGTATTTTGCATTTCTTTGTGAATTGCGGTTAATTATTTGTCTTACCCCGTGGGAGAATCCTATCCCGAATTGTGAAAAAAACATCCTTGCACCATTAGTTTCTATGACAAAGTTGGTGTAAAAATGGACTTCTTATGTGATTACAATAGTCAAATTTTTTCCTTAAAGGCAAATTTTTGTCTATCTAAATCTATAGCATAGTCATTTTTAAAATAACACATTCACATTCATAGCAAATTAATTTTATTGTAAGCTACACTTTCTTTTTATGAATATATTGCGAACAATTTATGAACAGTTTAGATTATCATTTTATTATTTCCTTTTACTTGTTATGTCATTTGAAAGTTATGAAACACTTTTTAAGTCTTTATTGGCACTCTGGGAATTCCCTCACGATTTTCTTTGTTTGCCTTTTCTTTCCTGTAGGAAACGTCATGAGACCAACTTACAGGATCTAGACAAAAAGCAGGATAATCACCGGGAATCCCTGAACAAACTGCAACAGCAGTTACAACAGCTTCAAATGAAAGCTGCAATGCAGGCATAAATCCATTACTAATGCTCGTGATATGCTTTTTTTACTTGAATTGTTATTGCGTTTTGTTGTGGATTTTGTTCTTTTGGAATTATCATAAATGTAACTAATCGGCAATAATCATCTTTTTGACTTCTTCCTCCATTCTCACAACACATTGCGCAATTTATAAAGGTGTGACTATACATGTCCTGGTTCGCACTATCAAGGATTTACGTATTTCCTGATGGAAACCTTTCCTTAGTAAAATACCGAAAAAAACTAAAAAAAGAAATTTCCAAAGGGGATATCCTGAAACAAGATGGTTACCCAGCAAAATAAGATTACAGCGGAGGTAAAATGACGATCAAAGCAGAATTTCCCGCTTGTTGACGTTAAAAGGTTAGGGTAAGGAAGTCGGACGTGGGTAAATGACGCAGCATGTAATTTTACCTGTTAAAATTGTATAAAAAGGGACAACATTTTACGAAAATATTCACTTTTCGTTCTGAAATCTTGCATTGACGTTAGCCTGGTAAGGACTCCGTAGATTACCTGTCAAATTGCCTGTTTTTTTAGTTTTATCGCTTTCAGATATTTTTGAAATTATTTCTAGCTAAATATAAGTTGAATTATTAGTTATAAGCTCTAACAAAAGTTGAATTATTAACGAAAATATTTCGTTATTTAATTTCTTAAAGCTTGCTAGCCGACTTGTATTCCCAGGACTCCGTAAGAATTATTCGAATTTTCTAAATCCAAGATGGCCGCCTTTCGATACACGCATGCGATCGTCTGTCGGGTGCCGAATAGCTTTAAAACACAAGCTATCGGTGTTACGAACGACGTTAATTTCGAAGATGCGAAAAAACAGCACGAAGATTATTGTCGCGCATTAAGACAGGTCGGTCTTGACGTCATTGAACTCCCAGCCGATGAATCTCTGCCCGACTGCGTTTTTGTGGAAGATACCGCCGTTGTATGTAACGGCGCGGTTCTCATAACAAGGCCTGGCCATCCAGCTCGCAGGAAGGAGGTAAGATCATTTTATGTCCATTTAATAAAAAAACAAAACATTTAACAATGAGTTTATTATTAATTAGTATACAAGTTGTTGTGAATATAAAGTAGATTTATTTTTCGAACATGGCTTGGCTGATTCGGCGGCATTTGGTCGTTTTGCACCTTAGCCTAGGAATTTGGACACATCATTTTTTTTATTTGGAAGTGTTGAAGTTGTATTTTAAATCTTAAAAAGTAAATGTTTATTGCAGCTCATAACGTGGAAAGGCTTATAAAATTATGGTGCAAATTTATTGTTGAAGTTAAAATTTAATAAATAAAGCTGGAGTGCTATTGAAAATTAAATGTTTTTAGACATGGCATTTCCTATATACCACAATGTTTGTTTATTAATTGTCAAAATTTGAATCCTCTAGTGAAATGTTAAATATTTTCTTAATGCAAGTACTTGCGTCATGATGAGAAGGTGCGATATGCAACATCATTAAAATATTTTGTTTTAAAATGTACTCCTACGCACGGAGGGCACATTTTTGGTCAGGGGTCGTTCGAAATTTTAAAGATTTTGGTCCCCATTAATGCAGCAGAATTCAAAAGCAGGGTTTTCGAAATTGTATGTTTTTTAACAGCTACCATATATAATTCATAAATTAAACTAACAAATGCCATGGTTTCCTATAATGCATATTCCACAGCAAAAAACACATAGAAAAATAATGTATCGATTAACTGTCAGAACCACTAAACTACAAAAAAAAATTCATCAATGACAGTGATTATAAAAATGTTTTCACTACAAAAACAACCTGCAACAAACAATCTGTCACATTGATTCAGTATAATATCCATTAAATTCGTTTGAAAACTAAGGAAAAGTTGAGTACAACCTTCAACTTGTCTCCCCCTAGATGTTTGCTTCTGGCAGAATGTCTAGTAAAATTTAAGCATGAACTTCGTGAAATAAGAACTGCATGCATCATTTCAGATAATGCACATCCCTAGTTCCATTTGGGATATGTTTAAGAAAACGTTTTTAGTCTATCAGCTAGTCAGTCGCCCTTGACGACGTGTTTCCAAATATGGCATCATGAACGTTAGTGAGGAGAATATAAATCAAAACGCTAGTAAAATTGACTGATTTTTATGGCCTTGTTATTCTTCCAATGTTTTGGCAATTATACTATTGTTGTCATGGCAATGAAGCAGTTTTATGAAGTTTTCAATCTAATGTCTATGTTGTTGAGTTCTTTCATTATAATTGCATGAAGAATCCAATAAATTAATCAATGTGTTTATATTTATTACTATTCATTGTTTAGGATTGTTCAAAAGTCATGTCTGTATATATTAATTTACCCTTACTTACATCCTTTTTCTCTAAATTTCCGTCTAAATTCAAAATCTCATTTATTGCATAATAAACTATTTTACTGCAAAACATTGTTTTATTACATTAAGGCAAGTTATCATTTTTAATAATATAAATGTGTCATTGGAAAATATTTATTTGTTCATGAATGGTATGTAGATAAAATATTATAGTTTAACTTTTAAACTCTAGGCATGTGATTGTCATTTTTATCATCCTCCTACCGAAATCTGCTATTAGTCAACTTTGTCCTAACAGTGATATCGTTTACTAAATTCGTATCTGGCGCATTTGATGTAATGTAGATGTTTCATATTTTGTAGGTGGAGACTATGCGATCAATTTTCAAGAAGGAGCTAGAAATGCCAATTATGGAGATTAAGGATGAGCAAGCCACTTTAGAAGGTGGAGATGTTCTTTTCACAGGTTTGTAGTATTATCATTCTCTCAACTTCAGTTATTGAGTAGGGTTATATGAAAAATCAGTTAACATTGAATTAAACTTGAAATTTATGGAAAATTAGACTTTTTGTTCGAGATAGGTGCAGTGATTAGAGAAAAGTAGTTTCACATATGAAAAGTTAATTAGTCAGTTGCTAGTATTGCTTTGTAATCAATTTAGACAAACCTAAATAAGTTTTCCTGAGAATATCAGCTAGATCAAATCCAGTCAGATTTATATGATGCTTTCATAAATTGTGTATCAGACAAAGACCAGATTTTCAAATTTACACGAAATTTATTCCAAAAGTTTATAAGGGATTACCTGAATATGATTACAATGTACAAATTCCATTTATATTTTCAGGAAAGGAATTCTTTGTTGGTCTTTCTTCACGCACAAATGAGGCCGGGGCAAAGGCAGTGGCAGCTGCATTCCCCGAATATCCAGTCACTCCAATCAAGTTGTCTACTGGCTTGCATTTGAAATCTTCTATGAGCATGGCTGGACCAGACATCATTTGTGTGGGAGCCAGCAAAGGAGCACAGGAAGTGCTTAGGGTGAGTCCTTAATTATTTTTGTATTCTTTTATGACTCCATTTTGTATATTTTCATAAATTTTCTGAAATTACTTTTTCTTTTTTTAATTTTGTTAAAAACTTTTTTTGTGTGCTATATTAGCGAATTGAAAGGGAAGCGACATACAAGTACCATACTTTGACTGTACCTGATGATGATGCAGCCAATTGCGTTTACGTGAATGGTACACTGATTCATCGAGCTGACTTTCCTGAAAGCTTAAAGGTAACCCCCTTTAGTTTGCTTAATAGATTTAAGAAGGCCGTAAAAGGTAGTTGTGGTTACCCGACAATAACTGAATTGATTCATTATTGCGTCTGCGGTTATGTATCCCAGCTATATTGCTTCAATGTATCATCTTTGTTCTGTGTACTCGTGTAGGTCATTGAATCGAAAATCGATTTTCCTCGCATACAAATCGATATTCCACAATTTTCCATGGCCCAGGGATACTTGTCTTGCCTGACAATCCTGGTTAGGAAATCCAAATATATTCGCAAATTGTGAAGGTATTTAGCAGTTTTCCGTCTAAGAAATGCTCGTCATTGCATTTCTGTGGTTCTTTTGCGGTTTGCACTCCTACATGGTTGTTTTTCCTGGTTTTTCTGAAATTCTGTTGGTCGGACTTATTCTTGGCTTCGTCACTGCAGTTCGCGTGGCACTCAGTTTGTGTTTTCCCTAGATATCCGTTCTTGGTCGAGTTTTGCTTGTGGTTTTAGCATGGTTTTTGTTTGCATCGCGTTTTCTTCTCGACTATCAACTCGTTTGATTGCATTTTGTCTAACCATCCAAAATAGGAATGTTATTTTGAGGAAATTCCTGTTTGAATCAATTCAGTCAGAAACTTATCCATTTGCATGTTTCTGTTCATCATTGAACATAACTGTATGCGTTATCAGTACTAGATTTCCAACAAGTATCTGGTATCAAATTACTTGTGGCAAATGAAGATGTGAGCTCACATGGAATGAAATGGTTGTGCACTTATATATAGAAACATGTCGTTCCGATCATGGTTAACATAACTCTTGTGTGACTTTAAGCATGAAATTAGTAGCTGAACTAATTTGCTGTTGTCTTCAGTTGATAACTAAAATAATTAATTTCTTTTTTCTGATCTTTCTTTGCTTGTTAACACATTACTTTGCTGTTTTGCAAGCATTTTGTGTGTACCATTTTCAAAGTATAACCATTGATAATTTTCGACATAGCATCTAAGGGGATTTTTTTCTAATTTTAGATTTTTGAGACGGAGATCACCACAGCTAGGCGTCCAGTCGATTTTTCTCACCTTGGTAAAGCGCAGGCGCATCTTACTTGCGCGAGCATCTTGTTCTGGAAGCCTCTCATGAAGAGTCGTATGATCTAGTTACAAATTCACATCAAATACTACTGCCTTTGGCCATTGCCACAAACATATTAGGGGTGGTGCCCTCGTTTTTATTCAGTTTTTTACGAAACATTTATATATGCCTGAATTTGTACGGAGAATGGAAAATTGCTCGCCTTCTTTTGTATCCCAATTACGCCACAGCTTCATACTTGTTTAGCTGCCACTGCTTTTCTGCTAGATGCTGGAAGTCGAAACACGCATCAAATTTGTACATTTTTATTCATGAGTTGATATCAAACTCAATAAATTTTAGAGTTACCATTATTCAGAGGTGTTAAAATCTAAAATATCCACTCTTCAAGTACTGCAACCCAAGAATCTTAAGAAACATTTATTTGTCACTACTTGCTATTTAATGAAGTTTAGTATCAGTATTTGTCCTAGTAAATAGAATATACAGAATGCTGCAGTAGCCTATTTATGACTGTATTTTAATTGAAATGTTTGATCAACAGATCCATGGATCTCAAATTATCAGAATCTTTAAATTTAAAGCCTTTATTTATTTTGAAAATTATAAGGTTGGTTGTTTCAATGGCATTGATCAACATTGCCCATTTCTATGCTGAATCCATGATTGCCACAATTTGAAAACCTGGTAAAAATGGTTTTTATATTTGTTACCACAAACTTGCACAGACATCAATTAATGTTAAGGCTAGTTATACCAAACTTTGATCAGTGCTCTCAGAACGTAACTACTTTAAAGATAACATCTTTGGTGACCAAATATAAACTAGTTGTTATGGCAAAATAAAACAAAGGAATTAAAAACTTGGAAGTCCAAATTCAATTGGTTTACATAATTTTAGTTCTTTGCTAAAATGTTTAATGTAGTGATTACTTAAAAATACAACCAATATAAACTCTAGCAGAAAATGCTGATTGAACCAGGTTTAAGTGTTTGGTTAAACAAAGTTAAGTTTGGCTAAATTGTCATGTGAATCCATGCATCAACCATCAAAACATGCGCCCCTTAATCTTTGCCGATATCGCAATCTCGAAAGTCTTGGTTTTTCAAAATCGACTGCCACTCAAATCAGTAGAACACAATTCCTTTCATTGTTATATGAAAATCCGATAGACAGTGATGTGGTTACTCCATTTAGTTTTCATATCTGCGTATACTATGTACCACTAGTTGCACAGGTTTTCACGAAATGTTTTCATGGATTAAGGCAAGTTTCAAAATGGCATCAGTGGATATTGGTCAATAAAGCCTGCCATAATCTTGGAATAACTATAATAGAAGCCTCTGTAACCAGCTGCTAGAAATAATCAAATAGGAATTAGTAACTAGGCATTTTTCATTAAATTGTATTATCAAGTTTTAATCAATCAATCTTCCAGTAGTTTTGCCAACTTTAGTTGTGGTCAATCAATGTTAGCATAAACACTTAATTAGTATCTTTGCATATTTCTATTAATATAGGTGGAAAATGTCATTCACATTGATGCAACTACTATTCTAAGTCATTTTACTCGTTTTGTCACTTTTTTATACTTTATGGTTGTTTTATGTTATTCTTGCATATAATATAACTTTCCGAAAGATTAATAGAATACAGGATGACGTCAGATGGGCATTGCAGCTCATAGAAGCAGTGCAAATTAAAAGTGGTGCCAATATTAAGTTGGCATACACATGAGTGGATCGAGCATAATTTCGTCTAGAAATAGTGTAAATTTTAAAATGTAGTTCAATATATTCATATAGAAAATAAAAGCTCGTTTCCTAGTTATCGACCAGCATTGCTTTTCTCGTTTCCCTTCTAACGTTCATCTTGTTTTCTGCGCGAGATTTACACTGCTTCTTATACCGGTCTTTTATAAATTCATTTTGGGGATCTTCTTGTTCTAACATACTAGACCTCCTTCTTGACTAATATTCTTTTTATCATTATATTTTTCTATTATTTTTATTTGAACATGTTACGCTTTACCCTTGCAAATTTTAAATTTAACAACTGAATGATAATTCTTCAAATAATTTCGTTATTGTACAGGATTGCTGCCTTTTCATTCCAACACATCTGTTCTCAAATATTTGTAAACCTTTTTAAAAATATTAAAACAAGTTTAGGATTTAATCTGCTTTCAAATATCTATATATATATTGCAACATATTTGACGAAATGAGCCATCCTTTCTGAGTATTAGGGTTCCTTTACATTCTTGAAGGATGTTTTTTGAATGAAAATAAATTAATAGAATTCTGCTTAAATGATTTCCATTTAATACTAGTATGAAGTTGGCCTCTACATGCAGTCAGATGGCTAACATGCATTCTAATATATGGAAATAGGCCAACGTTAAAAATCAAACAAACAAACAAACAAACATAAACATAGATGTAAGTAAATCTATGAAATGTAAATATTATGTAACAAAAGTATAACAATTTAAGGAAAAAATATTTTATTATTTCCAGATCTGAAAATGAACATGAAATGGATTGAATGACAAAGTTGGTTGAATTTTTTATTGCAAATTAGCCAATTGCTTTAAATATTGAACTTTATCACCCATGATCGGATAACTCTGTACACAAGTGGTAAACATATCTTCCAGATTCTCAAGTTTCTTCTTTTTTTTCTGTGGGCAACCTGCCAGTTCTTTAGCCAGTGCTAATTTGTGGCCAGCAATATCCCTCTGCAATCCGTCAAGTAGAAGCCACATTGTTAGATTGCTGCAGTAAAATATGGCGTTTAACTTGTTGTGATAAATCTCACAAGACTTTGTGCTATTTGGCAAACGTTGCAAGGCTGTATCATACTGATTCCATATTCTGATTGGAAAGTGAGGGTCTCTCCTAGCTGGTCCCTCAATATACGTTGAAAAGAAGTATGTAAGAACCTCATTATAGCGTTCTTCATCAGGAAATGTGTCAGCAAGTATGCAATAAACATCTTTTACATCATCAATTGGCACAAAAGCTAATGCAGCAAGAGACAGCAGTGTAACTTTTACGTCGATGTTAATGTCAAATTCTGTCTTTAGGCCGAGAGTTGTTATTTTCTGGACAAGACTCTGGCACAGATGAAAAAAACATCCCTTCACTTCAGTGTCAGGAAAGGCTAGAATTGTTGCATTGATGCAAGTTTTCTCAAATTCAACAAAAACTTTTTTGGGTGCCAGATTCGGAATCAATAATTTCATTATCTCAAACATTCTAGTGTAGGTATCCATATCCTTTTTTGGTAATAGAAAGTAGATGCATGGAGGATATGAACTGCCCACCTTTGCATGCCATGTATAGAGTTGAAAAAGTGCATTTGGTACTTTATCAAAGGTACCATCGCCATAGATCTCATCTTCATTTAAATGGAGTATAAGTTCTCTATCACCTAAAACCAGAATCCTGTCTGGATCATCACATCCCGAATCATGAAGTATAAAGTCATTATATTTTTCAGGTGTATCAAACTGTACTGTTGTCGGGTTGGCCAAAGGAAGTGTACTTCTTTGACGACGAAGCATTCGAATCATGGATGACATTTTGGGCATATAGGCCTTAGTCTCATCGTTAACCAATTTAAGTATATTTTCCATGACAACACGTGGAGAGTCACTTTTTGTTTCTATTTCTTGCTTTATTGCACTTTTGACAAGGTTTACTGTAGCTTTCTGAGGGCAGGAAAGATGGCAATGTTGTGTGGGTCCCTGAACTATTTTGCCATCTGATGTTTTTATCAATGCATGGCACCTTGTAGAACGATTCTCTCTGCATCTCCATGTAACCACTCCCTTCTTAGCCGTGTGAGAAGTGAGATATTCGTATCCCAAATATACCATAATGTCTTTGTTTCTTTGGCTTTTGAAAAATTGTATTTCGGGCACTATGAAAAAAACAACTATAATGTAATCAAACGATATATATGGTAATATTAAATAAATAGCACAAAATAGTTGTACTTACCCAGTTCGATTGGTTCCATCTTTAAGTGCTTGTAGGAATTTTCGGGTATACCTTGAGTTGACGATGATGTTCCTTCACTATAAAATGAGGTAGAATATAATACACCAAAAATAAGTACCAAACAAACCTTTCCCTTACAGTGAATTTTGTTAAAATGCACAATCACTCACAAAAATGCAATATATTTTAATTCTATCACTCTACAGTAAAACCTGTGTAAATGAATAACATCTCCAAAAGCATTATAGTTACGGCCAGCACTATATGTGGGTAATTTGGATTAACTAATCATTGTTTTGTTTTTAGGTTGAATAGAGAATATAAAGAAAAGTGAAGATAGTTAATTGACCATGCAGTGTATAGAATCCGGATATCCAGATTGAAAGGCCAATCTGTGTTTGATTTAATTATCTAAAGTACCATACCCTCTCAACTCAACAACTAATTAACTTATAGGTTTATCAACAAATAATAAAAAAGGAAATGGACAGTCAATCCGGTAAATATAATATTAACTGCTCGTCTCAACATATTTTGCATTTTTCGTCAGTGTTTTGATTTCTAATACGCAATTAATACCTGGTTGCCATGTTTCCTTTAGCTGTGCCCAATCATACTGCAGTGAAGAGTCAACCTACCATGTGTGGATAAATTCTGTGCACATTATTCCTAGAACCTATAGAGCCAAAAAAACAAAATGTTCGGTGGTTTTATCACAGCTAGGTAATTATAATATAGACTGTAGCTATTAGAAAAGTAATTAAGTTAATTTATGCAAATATTAAATTTAAAAAGGAATTAAGTTAACATAACTTTCCCAGGAAATGTGCTTGAATTTTTATTAAGTCTTGAATTATGCTTGAAAAATTGAATACCAGTTTAACTTTTATGGAAATTAATTTAATTAATTAAAATATTAAAGAAAACTTTTTTTTCAAATTAATTCTGTAGAAAGTTTTTAAATTCTTCACAAATTATATATATATAGCTATAGCTATATTGTTGAAATATGTCGTGGGAGGGGTCCTTGAAAATTTAAAGAATAAGCCATTAAATTTTTGAAATATGCTAGACATTTTTCAAACACATTGGGCACCCTATGGCTGGATGTTCACCAACATGGCGGCTCCGCAATTATTTTACTGCCCAAATAAACTTCCCACATGTATCCACTGCGCATAGCGCGTTCGCCAACTCAGCTACAACGTGTGTTAGGAAACGCCATTTTGGAAACAAATATAATGTATTAGCAAAAGCGTAGAAGACGTATTTAACTAGCTTAACTGTAAGAATTTCTAAATATCTTCCACAGCATAATACAATGAAATTACCCATTAATTCCCAACAATGATTGCTTTACTACAAATAAGCGAGTCTCACCATTAGGCCTTTCTGCTTTTGTCCAGCTTGGCAGTTGTCCTTTTGCCCTTTTTTTTTACGTCGTGCTCGGTAATCGTCCTTTCCCACTTTTGCCCAACTTGGCAATTGTCCGTTCAAGCTTAATTTGTTCACGTGTACAGTTGTTCTTTACGCATCTGTGAAAAGGGAATTTGATAATTGTGGGAACGATTTATACTGCAATTTTTAACTTCTATTCTGAGATGATTATCCTGTACAGACTAACGATAATCTCCGGACACATTGCGATGTTTTACGGGATACATTGAGATATTGCCCGCGTCTGCCAGCTGCCAAGATGTCTACGGGTATTGACCACAAGTATTAATAGATACACATGTGGCTGTAGGCGATAACGATGTTTAC